>BQNB010023393.1:43123-61878 GCA_026074375.1 Tanacetum coccineum
TATTTGTTGTGATTATGTGTTTGTATGTTATGTGGTATGCTTCATGGCTTTGTGATCAATTGGAGTCATTTATATGGTATGCTCCATGGCTTGGTGATCGATTGGAGTTATTATTATTATTGTTGTTGTTGTGAAGTATGTTAGTTCGGTTGAGAGTGGCGCTTACCACAAACAAATTCAACTGGAGGGTTGGAATAATACTTACTGTCTTTGTGTTCCGATCGGAGGGTAGTGAGCTACCCATGCCCTTATTATGAGTATGGAATGATAGACCTGTGGAATGTGGTGTCATGTGTGTTGTTTTGGATTGTTTTACTAATCGCAGCAATTGTTTTGTAAGATTTTGTTGTGTGTCTTAACCCTATGACTCTCACCAACCATTGTGTAGACCTTTTTAAGCATCATTTTCAAGTGAGGTTCATGAGGATATTAAAGCTAAGAGAAGTGGCTAGAATGACTGCTAGGATTCATTGGAGTTCGCTCTTGAGTTTATTTATGTTTTCTGTTTGAATTAATGCGTTAGCATAAATTGTTTGGATTATGTTTTTGCATGTCATTTATTAACGAGACATCTTTCTCATTAATAAAGACACCGTTAAGTTTGGGTATTGTTATGACACTTTGTGTCTTTGCTTTACTTTAGTTTTCATTTTAGTATTCTCTATATAGACACCATGTGTTGTGATGATATCCATTCTTGTTTACGTCTCGCATTTCCGCCTTGGCGGGGTGTGACAGATTGGTATCAAAGTAGGTTGGTCATACCGTAGTGTTGACCTAAATGTATATGTTGCAATGTATGGTTATGTGTTTATACATGTTTATATGTGTTTGTGTGGGATATGTGAGATTGGATAATCAATCCATTGAGCGTGATCGTCTCATTGAGATTAGATTTGTGTTGAATTTTGTGAAGTTCATTTCGTTCACTTTTGGTGACAAGGAAATGATTTCGGTAATTGAAGCGGTTTTACATTAATTGTGTAAGTAATTATATGTATACGTATTTTTGTGTTAGTAATTTAAGATAAGTTTAGGTTTTAGAGGTTAAGTTAAGAGAAATGAGTTATTTGATGGAGAAATTTCATTTTAATCACTTATAGTGATAATGGAATTGATTGGGTATTTTGAGAGAATTGTTTTGGTTAATATGAGGATGTCTAGGTGATGGATTAAAATGGGAAGTGTGTCATTTGTGAAAGAAATGAGTTTGTTAAAATATGAGAGTTTTTGGAAGACTTTCTATTTTTGGAAAGTGAATTTGGAAATGAAAAGTTATTTTTAGAAAGTAGTTTATAAGCAAAATGGTTTACCAAATTAGCTTAGGTTTTTATAAAACTTAAGGTATGAAGGTAATTAATTAACTAATAATTTTTTTATAGATGAATAGTAAAATACGAATTTTAAAAGAAAAAAAGAAAATAAAAGAAAAAAATATAGTTGTATTAGAAATCAAACACTAACTAGGCTTTATCTAGGATTACCTTAGAGCCTATAAATACAAAAAAAATAAAAACCCTAAACCCCTATTGAAGTTGACCGATTTTTACTAGAGAAGAAAAAGAAGAGAATTTTAGGGTTCTTGGTTAAGGTATTTTCTAATCCTTGTTTAGTTCTAGTTATTTAATTTTCAATTAATGTAATCTAAGTATGATGGATTAGGGTTTATAAATTAGGGCTTTGATTTTTCTGAAAGTTTATAATGTTATAATGATTGTTTAATCATTAGTTTAATTGGTTACAAGATTTGATCATGCGTTAGGGTCTAGATCGCTCGAAGTAGTTGTTTAATTCACTGCAGAATTTTAGGCAGTTTTGTAGCGAGCATAACTCATTCATAAAAATTCAAATAAACAATTTACAACATACTAGAGATAACCTCAAAGAGTCTAATTTCCAGAAAAGTTGGCCTCGTGAGTTTTTATGGTCAGGAAGTGGGTCAAAAGGTCGTTACAAAATTAGTGTATAAAACATTGACGAATTTCAGTTTTGGTTTTGATTTTTCTAAAAATATTTAGACATCTAGTTAGAGGCTCTAAATCACGTGGAAGTTAGTTCATATATTGTGTGTGACCCCTGAAGTTTTTCTAAAGCTATAATGAGGTCTAAATTTGTTATCTAACATCATACGTTTAGAAGGTCAGATTCTGGACGGATTTTGGACACTTTGGAATAATGAATTTCTAAGGGGTATTTGTAAAAGGGTAATGGTTTTGGGAGAGCTATGAGAGGTTAATAAGGCATATAAGTAGCATGGGGAATTTTGGTTTGAATTATGGGAGTGTTTAAGTGGTGCGTTTAGGACGCGCAAGTAGGTATAAAATTCTGCTCAAAACCAGAAAATATAAAGTGTAGCATTGAAGTGTAAATGGCATATGTAGGAGTTAGAAAAGGTTTAAATCAAGTATAGAGCTATGGTAGATAGATTAGATATCCATCATAGTTGAGGTTACATCATATTGGGTTGAATGCCTAATTGATGGTAGCTTATTGTGTGCTTAATTGTTTAGATTGTCTGTGAAGTGTTTGTAAAGATTTTGTTGGAATCTTTTGGGAAGCTAAGCGTCAGGTGAGTTTCATAGCCCCTTTTTCTTATGTTTTCTTGGGGTAAAAATGATACAATGAGTTTAAATGTTTTAGTTGCTGTGATTATGTGTTTGTATGTTATGTGGTATGCTCCATGGCTTTGTGATCAATTAGAGTCGTTTATATGGTATGCCCCATGGCTTGATGATCAATTGGAGTTATTATTATTATTGTTGTTGTTGTGAAGTATGTTAGTTCGGTTGAGAGTGACGCTTACCACAAACAAATCCAACTGAAGGGTTGAAATAATACCTACCGACTTTGTGTTCAGATCGGAGGGTAGTGAGCTACCCATGACCCTATTGTGAGTATGGAATGATAGACCAGTGGATTGTGGTGTCATGTGTGTTGTTTTGGATTGTTTTACTAATCGTAGTAATTGTTTTGTAAGATTTTGTTATGTGTCTTAACGCTATGACTCTCACCAACCATTGTGTTGACGTTTTTAAGCATCATTTTCAGGTGAGGTTCATGAGGATATTAAAGCTAAGAGAAGTTGCTAGAATGACCGCTAGGATTCATTGGAGTTCACTCTTGAGTTTATTTATGTTTTCTGTTTGAATTAATGCGTTAGCATGAATTGTTTGGATTATGTTTTTGCATGTCATTTATTGACGAGACCTCTTTCTCATTAATAAAGACACCGTTAGGTTTGGGTATTGTTATGACACTTTGTGTCTTTGCTTTACTTTAGTGTTCATTTTAGTATTCTCTATATAGACACCATGTGTTGTGATGATATCCATTCTTGTTTACGCCTCGCGTTTCCGCCTTGGCGGGGTGTGACAGGAAAGATCTTCGAATTGCGAACAAAATGAGCTCATTATTGTAATGCTTCTGACATACGTATGCTTTTATAAAAAATGTTGAATTAAAAAAAACACTAAAATATCTAATAACTTTAAAAATAAATGACGCAATCAAAAACCGACGTACGGTAAGTAAAAAAAAACCATATAGCCAAAAAAACAAACCTTTAAACATGAGGGCCAACACATAAGCCCATATAAAAAAACCAAACTATTAATCATGAGACTGTAAACATAAATTCGCAAAAAAATAAATAAAAAAACAACGCTATAAAGACTGAAAAAATAAACCCGCAAAAAAAATCGCATCATGTAACAACGCGCGAAAAATTAACGTCCCGCAGCAACGCGCGAGTAATCTTGCTTGTTTTAATAAAACCTCATGATCTTTATTAATCCCCATTGTACGTCGCATATGTTATTTTTTGACACTAAGCTAAATGTCGAGTCCTAATCTTAGCTAGAACCAATCTACCACTTCACAAGTACTACACAATCACAAGATCTACACTATTGGATTTGCACACTATCCGACTTACACAATCACACAAGATAATCAAAATAGAGTTTTGAATGTTAGAAGAAGAGAGGAGAAATCACTAATCTATAACACTTTATTTCTTGGCGAATACGAGTGTTCTTCTCTTACACTTGATAGAAGAAGGAGGAAGATAGAAGATGAGATTTGATCACTTAAAACAAGATTAAACAATGTTAATGATCAAGATATTTAGTGAGAGAAATAAGGTTTAGAGAGAGAAAGAAGACTAAAAATATCGTGCTTAGAGGTCTGTTTTTCTGTTGAGAATGGTGTAGTATTTATAGCCAGGAATTCCCAACGGTCAGGTGGTGGTGGTCCCAGATATATTTGGGGGCCGCCTAGCCACTTAGGGGGCTTCCCCTAGACTGACGCTTCAATTTTTGTCCTTTTGTAGGGAAATTCAAATTTATATTTTTAAATAAAACATTATTTTTATTTAACAAAACTATTTTATGTAATTTTGTAAAAATATAGTTTTGTAGAAATGTGATGGATTAAGAAGAAAAATTATTTTCTTGATCACTAATTAAGTTTAATGATTTGTTTATCCATAACTTAAGTGATTTATGTCGAAATGGAAGTTTACGATTAATAACATATAAAATTTTATTTTTATCGTGAATGTTTTTATATTTTGTCATCTTCAAAACATAGAAGAGTCGAAAAATATAAATAACGTTTTTAAGCATTATTTGTATTAACAACCTAACTTACCTGATCAAACCGCTTGACTTACCTGATCAAACCGCGTGATTTAGTATCAAATCGCGGTCTTCAATGGTCAAATCACGCGATTAAAAAATGCATAACGAGTTTGAACACTTAAAACACCTAAAAATTACAATTTTTAACGTTTTTACCTAAATTTTTTTGCAAAACTAAGTATATCTAAGCTATATCTAACATGAAAACCATAACTTTAATATTTTTAACATCAAAATCATGGTTTTTTAAATTTTTTGTGTATAAAGCTTAAAAACACAAAATTTTCTAGATTTTTGCAAGTAAAACACACACAATCAACACATAATCATCCCATGGCGATTGACACCAATTGTAGAATAAGTATCATTCACACACAAAGAGGATTAAGATAGAATCTAGAGAGAGAAAGGAGATGGTTAGCTTTCTAGAGAGAGAAAGTAAATATGCATATGATAAACTAGAAAATCAACACCCTCTCCATGCATGGAGAGAGTATTTATAGTACATGTTGGATCGGTCACCCATGGATAATCCATGGGTTAACCCGGTTAGCTTACTTAATATTACACGCTTTAACTACGAGCAAAGAACTATCATTCTGGAAGTGACCAAGTCTTTTCTTGAATCCTAACAAATATCTTGTCAGAAAATAAGTCATTTGGAACACAAAAACTAGAAATGAGAAAGTATCCCAGATTGCTTAGAAAATTAAATGAATATTTGTTTATCCAGACATTCTAGTATGAACCATCTAATTAACTTTTATTGATTTTACTTCAACACTTACACTCGCATACAAAGTGGGTGCAGAATTTCAGATTTCTACAACGGGCGAATCTTTTTTCTAAACCTTTTGATTTCCTTTCCATAAATTTGTATTAATTGATTTTTAGATTTTGGCTAATAGACTTAGCTTTGTCACCTCGGATTTTATTAGCGATGTTCAATCGGATTTTGTTTCCAACCGCCAAATTCTCGATGGTTTGTTTATCCTAAATGAACTTCTTTCTTGGTGAAAGCATAATAAGTTTAAAGCTATGGTCTTTAAGGTCGACTTTGAAAAGGCTTTCGATTCCATAAGGTGGGATTACCTAAATGATGTTTTAAAGATGTTTGGGTCTGGTGACAAATGGTGTAGTTGGATTAATGTATGTCCCAAATCTGCTATGGATTTGGTTCTCATCAATGGAAGCCCTACCCCGGAGTTTCAATTTAAAAGGGGTTTAAAATAAGGGGGTCATCTCTCGCCCTTTTTATTCATCTTGATAATGGAAAGTTTGCATTTTTCCTTCACCAAAGTTATGAACACAGGTTTGTTCTCGGGTATTCCTATTGATAACTCTTTGACAATTTCTTACCTTTTCTTTGTGGATGATGCTATTTTTGTTGGTAAATAGGACTCTATTAATATAAGCACCATTGTTAATGTCTTGAAGTGTTTCCACTTAGCTTCGGTTCTTAAAATAAATTTCCATAAAAGTAAGCTTATGAGAATTGGCACTCGTTCAGAAGAGGTTAAAGCAGCAGCTAGAACCATGGGTTGTACGAAATTTTCTACTCCTTTGGTTCATCTTGGAGTTAAGGTTGGAGGTGTTATGTCAAGAATAAATTCTTGGGACAACGTTGTAGCTAAAGTGTCATCTCGTTCATCTAAATGAAAGCTTAAAACTCTTTCCATATGTGGCCGACTCACTTTAACTAAATCAATTCTAACATCCATTCCTTTATATCATATGTCTATCTTCAAAGTTCCTATGAGAGTGTTAAATCTCTTGGAATCGATTAGAAGAAACTTTTTTACTAAGTGGATGGGTCGGATAGAAAAATAGCATGGATTAGTTAGAATAAGGTCTTAGCTTCCATGAAATATGGTGGCCTTTGAGCTTCAAGTTTCTTTGCCCTTAACCGAGCTCTCCTCTTTAAATGGGTGTGGCAATTTTTTTCTCATAGTTTTTCTCTATGGATGAGATTCATCAAAGCTATTTCTGGTGAAAACGGAGCTCTAGATTCTTCTAATTTTTTGTCTAGACGCTCTCCTTAGTTAGATATCATTCGTGAGGTGGTTGTTGTTTGTTCTAAAGGTATTATTTTTACGCCCTTAATTTGTAAAAAGTGGGCAACGGGTTGGGCTCCTTATTTTGGGAGGATATTTAGATAGATGGATTGGCATTAAAGTATCAATACCTGAGACTTTACGCTTTGGAAATGTCTAAACAAATAACTGTTGCTGAAAAATTAACCATGCTTCTCTGGTTTGGTATTTTTGTCATCCTCCTAGAGGAGGGGTTGAGGAAGAGCAGCTAGATCTTCTTCAATCCCGTATTGGTGGCTTAATTTTGCCAAATATTCTTGATCGTTGGATTTGGTCGTGAGAAGCTTCGGATGAGTTTTTGGTTAAATTTGTTTGTAGTCGTATTGATGATTCGCTTTTGCAAAGGAGGACGTCGCTACAAGGTTGGTTAAATTCATGCCCATCAAGATTAATGTGTTTGCTTAGAAAGTCCATTTGGATAAGTTCCCTACCCGATTGAATCTTCCCCTTAGAGGTATCGATATTTAATCTATTATTTTTCCTCTTTGCCACGCCTCAGTGGAATTCGCTTCTCACCTCTTCTTTGCGTGCCCTATGGCTCATCAATTGAGGAGGAAATTTATGCATTGGTGGGAACTCGAGGACATTGATTTAGCCTCTTACGATGATTGGATTCTTTTGCTACATTCCTCTCGTTTTTCTAAGCGGCCAAAAGATATTTTGGAAGGTGTTTGCTATCTGATGGTGGTTAATTTGGCGCTTTAGGAATTAATTGCTTTTTGGTGTTGATAATCCGCGTAGGGAGCTGCTTTTCGATGACTTGGTTTAAATTTTTTTTAATTGGCATTCTAATCGTTGTAACTCTAAACTAAATTGGGTTACTTAGATGAAGAATCTTAGTACCTTTTGCTTGTAATTTTCTTCTAGCGTCTTGCTAGTTTTTAATGAATTCGTCGTTAAAAAAATCAATTGATTTTAAGACTTCATTTAAACTTTGAAAATAAGTTATACAGATTCAGTTTTATATTAGTTGAAGATTTTCAAACATATTTTAAAAGGAAACAAATTTGCATATCGGTTTATATTTAGGGGATAGCTTCGCTATAATTTTTGTAGCCAACTGACTACAATTCTCCACTAAAAATACACTAGAAATGATTCAGGGACCCACAAACAAGACTCAAGGACCTACAAAATGACTCAGGGACCCACGATTTGTAGCACAAAATTGTAGCCAATTGGCTACAATTAATTGTAACTAATATATTCCCTAATATTTAACACTGATTTTGTTTTGGTGAACATGATAGATTTTTACTATAAATTAAACCATACTTTCATTCATTTTGAACAGGCACAAACGTCACTTCGTATATACGATTGTTGGGAATTATAGATTTGATGATTGATGAGACAAAGAATAAAAGGAATTGAAACAAATGGGATCAATATCAAGCCATTAAAGACATCTACAGAAGTAGGAGAAATTGAAGATTTCTAAAGATCTCTTAAGATAAGATAAGATACACAGAAGTTATTCCTATTGTTTAAAAGATTTAGTTGTCTAATGTTTATCTTCCTTTGTAAGCCTTGATATCTCTCTATATAAAGAGATTCATAGGCGTGTAGTTAAAAAGTACACAAAAAGAAAACATGTGTGTGTGCATAGGTAAGATGTAAACGTCTAGTTTGTATGGTGTAGCCTCAAGGTCAAGGTAACTTGATCCTGTTATAGATTAGTTGTAACCGTTATATTCTGATCAAATATAATTGGGGCTTGGAGTGATAATGAAGAAACCTTGTTGAAATAACTTTGTGCATTATGCTATTTCCGCTATGCATTATTCTATGTTCAATGTTATTAATCATAGATAAAGATCTAAACAATCTGAGCTTACAACGATCTAAAGAGTTATTCAAACTCAACAATTGGTATCAGTGCCATGGGGCTCTTGATCTAGGATTCTACAAGGTTTTACAAATCAAATAAAAAAAGTACATCGTTGTTTGTTCGCGGATCCAACACTTTTACGTCTATCTATTTGATTGGGTTTTAATGTTAAATGGTATTATTTAAATTCTTGAATGTGAATTGGATACATAATCAGTGCTAAAGTTTTGATTGGATAGAGTATATTAGTGGGTCGGTTGATGATATTGTTGTTCGGATGTTTATTTGAATTGATCTGCTGCCGTGTTGTTTATATGAATCCGTTATTGTGCCGAAAATTAAGGATCCTACGCAAGATGATGGATAAAGAAAAAGAATTGGTGATCGCTTGCTTGAATTAATATTGATTGTGGCATGTGTATATTGAGGGCGTTCGACTTTTATACATACAATCAAGTATTAATTTAATTCTTTGTATTTTGTTTGATCGCACAAGTATTAAGGAGAATGATGAATAGTAATAGATTAGTGACACTTAAAGCGTCACAAAAAGCCATGGGAGGAAGGAGTAATCGGATCTGTGACAGTTTAGTGACAGATAATGTGTTGCTACAGGTTATGGGAGGAAGGAGAATGCTAATTTGTGACGGATTTGTGACAACTTTGTGACACTAAAAAAGCGTCGCATGGATACTGCTTCATGGTTATTAATGTTGCTATTGTATGCGGATGTGATCTTCTGGGCTGGTTCGTGATTGTGATTAACAGTAGTAAGCCCAAGTTAATGCTGCTCGATGCTTATATGCACTTTGTGCTGCTAAGGAAACTTAATGCTGCCAATGAAGTGTTAATGCTGCCAAGGTAATATTACTACTGCCAGAAGGAAGTTAATAATGCTTCATGATCACATTAGTACTGCCAATGATAATGAAAGTTTACTCATTTATGCTGCCAAGTTGTATGTTTATACTGTCAAAGCAAAGATTAATACTGTTTGGTCAAGAAGTACGTTAATACTGCTTGGGCTTAATGGAATTAATACTGTTAGTATTGTACGATATTGGATGACACACACATGGTTTGGATCTCAGATAGAACAGAATCCTTCGTTTAAGGGGAAGCTAACAGATTGATTTTGGTTTAAAGATTTAAAGGCTCGTATTTTATTGGATTAATTGGTTACGAAGAAGATTGTTTATTGCCTATTTGAAGTTGAAGTGGAGTTTCATAGGTTTGTGTTCTTATCATATCTCAAATGGCTTACAATATTTTGAGGTAACTTGTTCGTGCTTACAATGTTGTGACGAAGACTTGTCAAAATCTAGCAAAGGTGTGTGATATCTCTTATGGTGCTCAATGCGCACATTTGCTATCACTTTGGTTATGTGTCTCATAGAAGATGAGGATATTTGTCAAGAGGTTGCGATCTACTTATATTTCACAAATTTATTTATGAGTTTGGAGTCACGTGGATAGTACAAGATATAAGACACAAGTTTGGGTTATTCTACTTCAGCATCATACTTAGTTTTCTTCATCAGTAATCATTACATAGAGCCTACAGAATTGAAGATTCAAGAAATGGTTAACATATGGGTTTCAGAGGAAGCTTATTGTTAAAATGTTTAACCATTTACATGCATCATCGAGGTGAAGGTTTTTACTATTGCTAGTCATTATTACTACTGCTAGTGTTAGTTTCTACTACTCAAGTTCATTTTTCTTATTGTGTGTCATGGAGGGTAATTTGAAGAGTTAGAAGGCTTGGATTAGAAGTGTGATATTGGTTTGTAGTGGTCAAGATCAAAGTTGCTTATATTCATATGTCCCCTATTGGATTATGACAAAAAGGGGAAGAAGATGTTCACAGGTACAATTGGCAACTTGTAGATCCTTGGTGTGGCATGGTACAAAGGAAATTTACTTAAGGGGAAGTTTTGTTTCATTCAGGGAGATCCATGATCTCAACTTCAGGGGAAGCTTAGATTTCATCAGGCTTTATGATGAAGTTCGTGCAAGAACATTGTTTGTTTTGTCATCATCAAATAGGGGAAGATTGTTGGGAATTATAGATTTGATGAGACAAAAGAACAAAAGAATGAAACAAAAGGATCAAAATCGTCATTAAAGAATTCTACAAGATGTAGGAGAAATATGAAGATTCTGGAAGATCTCCTTAAGAAGATAAAGATAACAGAATATATTCCTTAATGTTTAAAAGATTTAGTTGTCTAATGTTCATCTTCCTTTGTAAACCTTGATATCTCTCTATATAAAGAGATTCATAGGCGTGTAGTTAAAAAGTACACAAAAAGAAAACGTGTGTGTGCATAGGTAAGATGTAGACGTCTAGTTTGTATGGTGTAGCCTCAAGGTCAAGGTAACTTGATCATGTTACAGATTAGTTGTAACCTTTATATTCTGATCAAATATAATTGGGGCTTGGAGTGATAATGAAGAAACCTTGTTGAAATAACTTTGTGCATTATGCTATTTCCGCTATGCATTATTCTATGTTCAATGTTATTAATCCTAGATAAAGATCTAAACAATCTGAGCTTACAACAATCTAAGGAGTTATTCAAACTCAACAACGATTTCCATCAAGCTTCATTCAAGAACACACCATCGTTTCGTGATCGTTTAGGCAAGTTTGTCACGTTCGACAGTACATCTGTTTTGACCTTTGTACCCTAGCTAGAAAACAGACGACAAATCTGTTTTAATAGAATCGTGTTAAACACGAGTCTCGTGCCTTGACCTTTTACTGTTTTCTTTTATTTTATCGTTTAATAAAAGTCTGTCTTCTGCTTCATCCTCATTTATTATGTATATAATTTTATGTTGTTTAATTACTATTAATTTTATTATTGTTTATTGTGATATATTGCTAAATGCATAACTACTTTAAATATAGAAACAATATGTTAGTCAAGGTAATTTATAAGCTTTTTTATTGTACATTAAATAAATAACTATTTTAAATATGGTAATTATAAGTTCATTAATTTAGCTTAACGCTCAGTGGCATTGTTTAGGTAAACCCTAATTTTATTAATCGAGGATTGTCTAACGCGTGTTACTAGGACATCTATTGGGATGCATTAATACAAATTAGTTGTGATTTTGTATTTGATGAACTTAATTTTTTTTATTTAATTAATCACCTAAACTAGTATTTTAAGGACACTAGTTAGACAAACCATAGTAACAAGGTTTTTAACCCGCGCTTCGCTACGGAGCGCGGGGCTAAAAGGCGTTGAGTTAAGAGAAATCTTGCTTGTGTTTTGTCCTAATTCTGCATCTCCTTCGTTACGGGGTGGTAGTCTTTATGTTGTTTATACGCATTACATTACATAGCAGTTGTTTTCAAAATGACATTGCTAGCACGGTTATACTTCTTGAAATATACCAAATGTGGTGTGTACGTACATAAGTAGTACTCGTAACAAGTAGTAGTTATATCACTATATGTCTCACATCTTTAAGAGCTCAGGGTACAGTGCGCCACGGCTCAAGCCGTGGGCGAAAACGCGACGTGACGGCGCCAAACCCACACCCCGACTCGGGTTTTTGCGTCTGGCGCCGTTATCCCCAGCCCAAATGATCCGGGAATTTATTATTATTTTTTTTTTTAATTTAAAAAAAACTTGCCGTTAGACTACGGGAATTTGAAAAAAAGAGCCGTTTTTTTCGGGTTTGGGTAACTTTTTACCCACTTTAAACTCTATAAATACCAAGGTTATAAATAGCGTGAAGCGTGGCGTAGCGGCATAGCCAAGTCTCAAGCTTTAGCGTGAGGCGTTGCGTCATAGCGTTTTTAAGGCGTGACTCAAGGCGGTAAAAAATATTTATAGATTGGTCAATATTAGTTAGCTACTAGGCTTAAAATTGAGTAACGGAGTTACTAAGCCCGAATCCCATACAACCCAAAGCATAAATACTTGTAAATAAGCTCAAATCCATGAAATTTTTTAAAGCTTAAAAAAAATCACGCTAAAGCCCTTCTTTATGGCGCCATATCCCGCACGCCACGCTTCAAGATAGACGCCATGGCCTGTTTCAGTAACACACGCGGCCACGCCTCGCGCCCGCGCGCTATAGCGCCGTTATAGCGCGCTATTTAGAACCCTGATAAATACCCTATATAACTCCTAATTTTTATATATCTCTTCCATTTTTTATTCAACTCCAATGGATCCCAACAATGAAATGCTCGATTTTTACGAGTATTACTCTCAACACATATCTAATCACAATATACACAATATTGCGGCTATTTAGAGCAATTAGAAGATATGGAGGAAGATGAAGCCGAAAGTTCGGAAAAACGTTCAAAAGAGACTATATTGCACGTGAACGAGAATTGACGGAAGAAAAGTTACGCCGTGATTATTTTGTGTATGAAAAACACGCCACCACGTGGGTACCCTGAAAGAATACTTTCGTCGAAGGTATCGTATGAGTTCTACACTTTTTTAAAAAATCGTAAATGATATTTCCAATTATAATGTTGACCCTTTGCCCGATTACTTTCTATTTTTTAAACAACGCTCCGATTGTACCGGTCGTTTAGGTTTTAGTTGTATGTTGAAATGCACATCCGCCATACGCCAATTGGCATATGGTACAGCACCCGATGCATTTGATGAGTATTTGCAATGTGCCGAACGATATGCACGTGAATGTTTATGGAACTTCACTAAATGCATATATATATTGTATGTTGAAAAATATTTGAGGAAACCAACTTTAGAAGACGTCCAACATGTATATGACTTGCATGAATGGAAACACGAGCTTCGAGGAATGCTCGGGAGCATTGATTGTATGCATTGGGAATGGGTAAAGTGTCCTAAGGCGTTACATGGTCAATTCAAAAGAAAAGATAAAAGATACCCCACTATAATGCTTGAGGCCGTTGCTGATCAACAATTGTGGTTTTGGCATGCATATTTTGGGGTACCGGGGTCAAATAATGACCTTGATGTTTTATATGGTTCACCGTTATTTGATGACCTTTTAGCGGATAAAGCTCCAGAAGCTCCGTTTCAAGTAAACGGAAAAACATATGAAAAATGTTATTATTTAACGGATGAAATTTATCCCCAATGGTTTACGTTTGTCAAAGCGTTTAGTATCGCAAGGGATCAAAAAACAATAAAATTTAAAAGAGTTCAAGAAAGTGCAAGAAAGGATATTGAAAGAGCTTTTGGAGTCCTACAATGTCGGTGGGGAATTATACAACAACCGGCACGAGCTTATCACATGAACACGATTAAAAGAATCATGTATTGTTGCATGATATTGCATAACATGATATTGGAAGATCAAAAATTCGATATTAGTGAATATTGGCATATGTATGCTTCTCCAGAGAGCAACATTCAACGTACTTGGGTCGAACGATGCGAAAGACAACGAAGGAGAAACAAAGAACTTCGGGATATGAGAGTTCACGAAGACATTCGACACGATATTGTAGAACATTTGTGGAACCTTAATAATGAAATTTAAATTTATGTAGTTTTTTATTTAAGTTTATGTATTTTTTTTTAGTTAATGTAATGTTTTATTTTTATTAATGAAATTTTAAGTTTAATAAAGTTTTTTTATATATAAATGAAAAAAAAAAGTGGGAAAAGTGAGGTCTCTATAACACCAAAATTTTTGGTGTTGACTAGGGAGAGTGTTTTTGACGTTATGAGGTGTTTTGGTGTTATGGGAAAAAGTGAAGATGTGGCACAAATTTTTCCTCACGGCACGAAATGTACCTTTTGCTCTAACTAATCTTTTTTTTACCCGAAATAAAACAAAATTCCTCTATGATTTTCTCCACAAATTTCAAATATGGCATACTTCTAAGTGATTAAATGTATTCACAAATTATACTCTGTATATGCTAAATTAGTTTCTATACGTGATCAATCTTTAGTAATTCAATTTTCAATCCACAATACCGCAATACAGTTGTGATATCAATTAAGTTCTAAAAGTTTCAACTAACTCGATAAATTCAATTGTGAAAACACATAAATACACATGTCTATTAATATAATATCTTGCATGTAACATGCCAAATGCTCTTTAGCCAAATTAATAATCGGATTAATCAAACTAAAACATGCAATGTTCAATGCACATTGAATGCAAAGTATATAATTTTAAAGGAATTAAAAATATTATTTGCGGATCTTGGAGATATTATTCTTTTACCAAGCATTTAAAAATGATAAGGTAACTAACATGGAGAACATAAACAGTATATTTAATATGTTTAGCAGTTAAGTGTCCGTTATTTGTTATTCTTTCTTTAACTCCTTCAATTTTGAGGGTGCCTTTGAATTTACAGAAAGCATATAGTATTATTTAATTTTGTCCAGTTGTTCATTATTGGTTCCTATGAAATATTAGAGTACTATTATATTCTTTGAATTAAAGTTTTGACTTTGAGTTTAAAAAATTTATGCATAATAAATGTCACCCAGATGTAAACTTGGATGTTACAGATGTTGACTAGCATGCTTAATCTGCAAGTATGGCTAAATTTATGTGAAGGCTTTACCTCATCGCATATGCTGTTGAGCATGTAAAAAGCTTTCACAAGCTTTCAAAGCTTCCAAAGGTCACTAGCAAGCAATAACTTTAGTTCAAATCGAATAATATTAATTACTTATATCTAGTCCAAATCTCTAGATGATATTGGTATATTTTGCTAACTAGATTGTGATATTTGGGGTAATGCAAGCAAGTGTTTGGTTCATTGTATGTCGTCTCTAGAAACACATTTTATTTGTTCTGAAGCCGACACCCAACATTTGGTAGTTTCTTCCTTACTTCATGGAATTGTGCAAAACCATGCATATGCATGTATGTGGTCAAACATCAAGAGCTAATATTTTTTTTATGTAATCTTAGATATTTGTTAGATCAAGTTTAATTATCAGTATTGGTTATAACGAGGGGAATAATAACCCGCGCGTTGCGGCGGTGCAGTATTGTGTGTGCATTTTTTTTCAATATGTCAAGGGTTAATTTATGTTGATTTTTTATGTTTGAGGTTTTTTTTTTCATAACTAATATCTAGAATTAAAATACACTAACAATAGGTGGACCAGATAATTAGGGCAAGAAAAGAAAGTAAAAAGTGTTAACCGATGGTTAACGTCATGTGAAATCTTGATAATGACATGACAACTAATATTATATGTCGACCAAAACGCATCAAGTGAAAGTCGATATTTATTAACAGAGCCTAGAAGTTCTTAACATAGCATATTTTCGCCAACATGATTTCAGAAGCTTCTACATATAATTAACAAAGTGATGTGTGTATCTTACTCTAGTTATTTGTATATTTTTTTTACCTAACTAAAAATTACTCTTTATTTTAATCATAAAATGACATGAAGTTGAAATTTCAATATAAAATGAAAACGTAGGTCATGCAAATGAAATTTCTTTGTTGGAATATTATAGTGCTTCCACTCCTAAAAAGAGAAATAATGAGAAATTTAATACGGTAGATAATTTATCATTTTTATGGGTCTTGAATTGATTGGTAAAAAATGCTACGGACTGCAATCTTGGGCCAAAATAAGTCCACCAAAAAGCTACCTCTAATTTGTCGTGTAGCATAACGGGGATTAGTATGTATATAATTATGTTGCCTAAAGTTTTTTAAACAACCGTTGTAGATACTTCTAAATGAAGCGCTGCAACAATCGGCCCTTTTAGGGACAACTTTTTGTGGCCTTTGGCGAGGACAAATCCTCGTCAAATGCTCCTAGCAACATACAACGCCGTCGCTAATGTCTTTCACAAGGAAGTTTTTTGAGTTTTGTCGACGACGATGTGAGACTCACACAGTTTCTCAGTCAAAGTTTTCAATTCGGGCCCACCGCATATTTGGCGATGACACGTCTTCATCGAAACCGATGGCTAATTAATTATATTATTAATCAATTAATTAATTAATTTTATTTAGCAATAAATTAATTATTTTTCTCATTTTTAATGCGTAGGTCAAGGGTTCGAAGCCAAGGGTAAAAAATTCATCCCCTTGTGGTAATGGAGGTTCTCCCGCTTCGATTCCGGGCCGTAAGGGTTGGATTAGTCGGCTAGCAATGTCGAGTCGAAAAACAGGTAACCGAAAATAAAAAAATAGCCAGGCCTACCATATCTTTGGCAAGCAAGTATAAAGTTCGATCACTAAACATGATTTAACATAATATATTTCATTATAATGCTCACTAAATGAATTCTTAATAATGTAATAAATGAATTCTTCAAAGATCGCTAAACGACAAAAAACCTCAACCTCCGGACTTTAACCAAGCCATAAATAAGATTAAGAAGATTTGACCTTGGGGGGGTGGGTGTTTCGAATTATTAAGATTTCCCGTTTAGTGTGATTTTTAAAGAAACTAGTTGCACATTCATGGTTTATTTTTGGCCAACTTGTCTAAGATCCTGAAAATATCCATTGCACTCAAGTCAAGCATGATTGTGAGTAATTTTGGAACGACGTCTATCAGAAGACTTTTTGTGTCTGCTATTTCACATGAGACAAAGATGGTCGTTGATGGTGATTTAACGAAACTCAACGTAACACTTGTTATTTTTACATGCAAGTTATACATGCACACCACACAAACTCAGGGCCGGCCCGTGAATTTAAGTGGCCCTGTGCAGTTACCACAAACTAGGCCCCTTTAAACAATAAAACTATATGAAAAAATCTTACTGATTTTCATAATTTTAAAGCTATATGTATGCTATATCTAATTTAAGTTAGAATTTTTATTTACAAATTGTATAATAATAAGTGGAGGTGATTTTTATTGAGATAATAAAGAATCTCAGTTAATGAAATGATTCTAAATTAAAGATGGAAATGATTTGTAAAACATTCATAAGTACACCATCTTTGGAATTATTGTAAGATCGTATATCAACGTTCTCGTTATTCATCAACCTCCATTGATAGATAGGAACTATTGCACTTCCTATAAATAGTTATTAATGAGAATGCAATACCCACGGGGTTTTCCTATCATTCAACAAATAAGAGTATCTAACTGAATTTATGTCTACATATATGATAGTAAAACACTGAGTTGCAATTAACAGGCTTGTAGTCTAAGGGAATTCATGTGATGACTGCAATGAATTATTGTGTGTTTGAGTCTCGTATAATACAACTGTATCATAGTGTGTTTGAGTCTCGTATAATACGACTGTATCATACAAGTGTATGATATATTCATAGGGGGTTTTTGTTTCGGCTTATATGTGTGCTTATTACAGTAGCTTATTTGATTTCGGCTTATATTTCATAAGCCACTGTTTTCCGGCTTATATTGAGACTTGTGGTCTTATATAAGTTTATTACGGTATGATAAGCCTATAAGTTTCAAAACACGCCAGAAAATTGAGGTTTATGAAATATAAACCGAAATCATATAAGCTCACGTATAAGCCGAAACAAACACCCCCATAATACGTTGGCTAGTTTACTTATGAGTTACTTTTATACTCATATTATATTATATACATTATACAAAAGGCAGGATACCCGGCTGAAACCCGCCGGGTCGACTCGCCCCAGTACCCACCAGCCCGACCGGAAAATCACCCTCACACACTACAACCTGTTTACCCGACCCGAAAACCCGCCCACAGCCCGCCGATATTTACGAAATAGCCCATCGCACTACGGGTCAAATTACGAAAACTACCATCACTTTAAAAAAAGAGGGAAGTGCAAAAATCATCTCTGTGGTTTCTCAAAAAACTGTCTCACGTCCCTCGTTAAAAATTTGCCCAAAACACATCCCTCCGTCAATGTTTTGAGCCACGATACATCCCTTGGACTAACGGTGCAAATTTTTTTCCGTTAAGTATTAACGAGGGTCTAAAAGGAGGGTATTGTTGTCTTTTTGCAGCCACATTGATGTATCGTGAACCTTTGTTTTAAAAAAAATTATTTTTTTTAGTTTTTGTTTGATTTTTAATTTTGTTTAAAAAAATAACTTTTTTACATTATTATTCGAAAAAATATTTAAGATTTTTTTACAAAAAATTTTTTAAAAAATTCGCACTTTTTAAAATTTGGGCAAAGGCCATAAATGACTAACTTACTTATCCCAATTTACTGCTGTTCCTAGTCAACTCTATAAAGGTACACAC
>BQNB010023394.1:0-61876 GCA_026074375.1 Tanacetum coccineum
TAATGTAATTATCTGTGACAACTAGGCAATACATCTTTTTCATTAAGCTTTTTACAAATGTTGGACCAAACAAATCCATGTGCAACATATGTAAAGGTTGGCTGATTAAACTTACTGTTTTGGACTTACAAGAAGCTTTATGTTGCTTTCTCTTTTGACAAGCAAAACAGGTTTGATGAATTTCAAAAAGTTTTGAAGGTAAACCTCTTACAAGATTTCCCTTAACTAGTTTATTTATAGTTTTGAAATTTATGTGTCCAAGCCTCCTATGCCAAATTTCAGATTCATCAGATGTGGCTTTTACAAAGAGACAAGTTAGACCTCCTTTAGGAATAATATTCTTTAAATCAACACTATACATATTTTTCTTTCTAGGAACTTTAAGTAAAACATGACTTTCATCAGTTAACTTAAAGTTTGGAGATAAAATAATACATTCAGTGTCATTAAAGAGAACACTATTCTTTTTGTCACACATTTGTGAGACACTAAAGAGGTTAAACTTTAACTCTTTTACAAAATACACATTCTCAAAATCTAAATTACCAGTTTTGATTATACCTCTGCCTGTGATTTTCCCTCCTTTGGGGTTACCTCCAAAGGAAACATATCCTCCATCTATCTCTTCATAGTCTGTAAGATAATACATGTTCCCTGCCATGTGCCTTGAGCATCCACTATCAATCACTCCTTGATCCTGTAAATCTATTTGTGGATTCTCCTGCACATTAGATAAGAAAATCAGCTTCTTTTGGGAACCCAAGCCATCACTGACTTGGATTTGCCTTGTGAATCAATATAATCAAACTTCTTTAGGGTGATTGATGCACTGTTGTGTTTAGAAACATGGTCTAAAACTTTAGTCTTTGGTTTCCAAACCTAACAAGCTGAGGCCTTAATAGCATTAACATTATTTCCTTTAACAGCATTAACTACTGCTTTTGGCCTAGCAACATTAACTACTTCTTTTGGCCTAGCAGTATTAAATTTTTTATCCTTAACAATATTAACCCTCTGATTAAAATTACTGTTTTTAGATGTTGTATTCTTGTTAATGGGCCTCTTAACAGTTGAATGTGTTTTTTTAGAAAGATATGACATTGGTCTAACAGCATTCATTGTTGTTTTTGAGTGAGCAACATTAACTTTTCTAGTGGTATTAACTAATACTAAGCCAGACTTCATTAGTACTGCTATTGGAACCATGTTCTTTTTAGGGAAGGTGTGAATCCTTTTGGTAAAATTCTGATGATTCACCCATTTAGCATTGTTTCAAATAGGTTTTGTATTTTGAAACTATTTTTTATTCACCTTTTTACAATCTACCTACAAGTGATCAAAACTTCCACATACATAACAAGCTTTATTAAACATCTCAAAATTACTTCCTAATCTTTGAGACATCATATTATTCTAGTTTCTTTGATTGCCTCTAGGAGTATGAATGTTTTGCCTATTTTGCTCAACATGATTGACAGTTTTCCTAGCAGTCTTTTCTTGCTGTTTAGGTTTGACAAACTCTATCTTAGGAAAACTAGGCTTAAATGTTTTCTTTTCAATCTTAGCCTGAGGCACAACATCTTCCTCATTATCAGACATCCAATCCTCAATAATTGGAGCACCATTATTCTTCCTAACTGCTTTAGGCTTTGCTTATAGGATTAATAACTATAGGCTCACTTGTAAACACTTCTAAATCAGAGAATGACAAATTAGGTTTTGGAGGCATGAAGTTTCCTGTATAGGGAGGTGGAACATCATTATACCCTAAACCTGTTTTTCACTTATCAACTATCTGACAGTCTATTAGTTTGGTTAAGTTTTTAGATGAATTCTCAAAATTTTCTACTGTTAGCTGAATTTCATCTTTTTGTTTTTGAGCCAGTTCCAACTTCCTTCTAAGCTCTGTAATGGCTACTTCTCTTAAATGAATCTTACGTTTTAAGACCTTGATATCTTCCTCATAAACAGACTTATTTTTCTTATAGACTAGAAGTCTTGCTTCTACAGACTCTAAACCTGTTTTATAACCAATAGGATTTAACTTAGATGTCCTGAAGTCTTTTAACAGTTGTTCATTTTGTCTTTTAAGAATTTTAACATTTTCCAAACAAGATGATGAACAGTTTGAATCAATAGATACCTCAAAGTTAGAACTTGTAGAAGAGTAAGCCATGAGTGCAAAGTTAGTTGGACCTTCTTCTGCTTGATCACTCTAATCATAACCAGAACCATCACAAGACACCAAAGCATTAGAAGTAGGTGTCTCCACTGGCACAACCCTTCTTGTGTTCTCCCTATTCCTGTTTTCTTGGTTTCTTGGAGCCCTGCACTCCCTTGCAAAGTGTCTCCTTTTGTGGCAGTTGTAACACTCCACCTTGGACTTATCAAACCCAATGGTCTCATTACCATTATCAGTAAGCTTTCTTCCAGTGTTCCTCAAGAATCCTCTTACCCTCATTGTTAGCATAGCCATCTGCCACCTTAAATCCATCTCTTCTAAATCATCAGGATGAATTTGTTCAGATCAATTTGTTTACAAGTCCTTATTGTCAAGTTGTGGACTGTTGTGTTGACCTTGCAAAGAAAGAACGAATGACAGCATCGTCTACAAGTTTGTCAATTGTTGATTGAGAGTTAACAGCAGTAGCTTAGTGCAAGCATTGTAGCACCATAGCAGTATTAACTGCTCTATTTGTAACTGCTAGGCTGTTTGAAGGAGTGATTCACTCATTTATTACATATAAAATATTACATATATATTAATAGTATATACATATAAAAAATTATAGAATTTGTATAATATAAATATATATACTGTGATATATATATACGTATATATATATACGTATATATATATACGTATATATATATATACGTATATATACGTATATACGTATAATATACTTGTTAATACGTGATATATATAGTAATATATAGTCTAGAAATTGTAAATAAATATTTTATAAATTATATATATAAAGCGGTATGTCCCAAGAATCACTCTTGTGAAAGAGTAATAAGCTATTACTAATAAAATATATTTCCGAAAAGTATTGATGAGAAAATTACCCTTAGGAAATGATAAATTTAAAATCGTTCCCGAGTCGTTTTCCTAATGAAGCGTGAAGATTGAAAATCTTGTTCGTGGTTTGTGATCCGGTGCTTGGAATAAACGCGTATTTTGGATTGTGGAGTCATAAATCTAATAACGCAAAAGGAAAGCATATAAAAGCATGCTAATCTAGAAATTAAGGCAATTTAATAACTAAAAGTAACTAGCTAATTAACTAAAAATGACAAATTAAACCTTTAAAAACTCAAAATGAAAATTTCTTAAACTCAAATGTATTAAACTATTTGTTTTAAAACATAAAGTATTTTTTTGAATTTTTTAAAGCAATTAGCAAAAAATAATTAGTCTAAAACTCAAATCAAGACTAAAATTAGCACCAAAAATACTAAACTTAATCCTAAAAATTTGGGAAAATTTTAAAAATTTCTAAATACTAGTTATGAGGTTTACAAGGAAAAACAAATCTAAAAGTTATCATCTACTACAAGACTGTGAAAATTAATAAGGCTTAAAATAATGTCTTCAATAAAAGCTTTAGTATAGAAAATAGATGTTGCAAAAGGAATAATGAAAAATCTCAAGGGAGCATATTGTTTAAGGCCGTGTTTGTTGTGTAGGGGAGGATCCAACAAGCAATGGGATTCGCGTCTGTTGACCCAACCTTTTTGTGTAAAAAGCAGATTTTTTATTTTAGCTCATCTTTGAGAAAACTAGCTATAGAATAAGCTAAAATTAAAACTTTATTAAAGGACGTTATTTGACAAGTACTTATTAGATAAGCAAGAAAAAGACAATTTAAAAATGTAGTTTGAGTAGCTTATTCAAAGATAGACATCTTGGTTTTTAAAACGTTTGATCTTTTTGTCGAGGACATTAATAACAATAAAAAAGCAAATAAGCTAAAACAGAGCCAGGGAGCAAAAGGCACCTACACCTAATAGCCTAAAGACTAGAAATTGAGAGCGAAACTACTAAAAGATGAAAATCGCAACAAAAAGCATTTAAGAACAGTATGACTCAAACAGGCTTTAAAGAACTTTGGCACTAAATTTTTACTAAGACATATTAAAACAATAATAAGCACAAGTATAAGCTGAAAAAGTGAAAACAGTTTAGTCCGTAGAACTCAAATAACTATAATAAGTTTGATGTTACAGAGCAAATAGAGGATTATGGAAATAAGCTAGAAAATAAAATAAAAGGACTGTTTAACACTAAATACATTTGTTTTTTGGACCTTTTATAAATGAAATAACTCATTGAAGCTAAAATTTTAGACTCAAAAGTGTTTATTAGACCAACAAAAAACTAGAAACAATGGACAAACAGACTAAATCGTAAGCAAAATTCAATCAAAAAAATCAAAAGATAAGCAATAGATCATTCCCTCAGATGATCTTGCAATATGAGTAGCTTTATTAAGAACAAACCAACTAATTTGAAAACTTGGACTGTTTTTTGATCCAATACATTTAAAGGTCTAATCCCACAGAAGTTAACTAACTCAAAACAAGATGTGTCATTGATGCTAATTAGAAATCAAGTTTTAAATGCATAAGAAACAACCACCTTAAGAAGAATTTATTACAACTAAGTAGTTTTAAAGCAGCTTTTTTGACTAGTAGACTTGACTAGATGATAAAACATAGTAGCAAACTTCAGACAGCTCCTTATACCTAAGCGTATGAAAACTTGTATTTCGACTTGATGTTAGAGCTTATTAAACTATTATTTGAACCCTAAAGAAACAAGCTGAACATAGTTATACTATGCTAAAGCCAAAAAACATACTGCTTGTCCCCCAGACACTCGCCTATAAACCTTTTAATCTATTTAAGCTAAATCAGGTCAATATAAGCTTCAAATGCATAAAACACATAAAGTACTAAGACAATTAAAACAAATAAGCAAAATCCTTAGGAGAATTAAGCACTAGAAGAATAAGCTAAACTTAATAAGTCAACGCTTTAACTAAAAATGTGCAAATTCTATGAAATACTCAAATTAACGTAGATCTAAACTATAAACTAGGCACAAACATGTATGCAATATTATAAAGACTAGTAAGCACAATAATCAGTTATAAAGCACAGAATAAGCACGATTAGCACTAAGTTGAATGAAGAAAATTAAGCTAGAAAAGAAAAAGTAAACATGACCAGTCCTTAGCTCAAAAACAAGACCAAAATTCTCTGTAGAGGAGCTTTGCTCCTACAAGTCTCCAGCTTATGTTACAAAAGCTGGTAAAGTCCCATAAGCCCATACCATTTCTATCTCTTATCAGACTATTTAAGCTTCAAATGACTTTTTGAGTGTATTTAGTGGGAACTGTCTCTTCTATTAGCTATACCACTAGCTTAACAGAATAAGTCTTGTATAGCTTATTAAAGGTTACAAGAGCTTAATGAACTTTATTAAAGGTGTAGTAATCTCAAAACACATCTTAAATGAATTTACATAAAAGTTAAAACATGAATTAACACATAATTTAAAAGGAGACACTGCAATTTTAATTAATAGATTAAAAGATTATACAAGCTTTGAGGACAATTAATAGTATATTAAAAAGAAACAATAAGTAAAAAATTAAGCTTAATTCTACTAAAAGCTACTTACAAAAGACTAGACAGCCCCACCTGTGTGAGGAAATCCTCTCTCAATGCTATAAGTGACTTAAGAAAGCTTCTAGGCCTTGTAGGAGGCCGCTTATCAAAGCACCCAAATCTTCTGACAGCGCCGTAATTCCAAATCTATACCATTTGAGAGTTCCTTGAGATCACTTCCACTTTACATCAAACCAATGAAATGACGTCGGGATTGCCAGCGGTGTCATGTGCTGAGATGTCCAGAACACACGTGCCACATAGGCCATGATCTAGAAGAGGGTAGAGCTGAGTGTGAGAGAGGGTGGGATTTTAACAATTTACTCGTTGTAGGGTTGTAAATGTGGGGAGTGGAGAAAATACATTACAATTGACCCCGTGTTTTTGTAATTGTATTGACTTGTCGAACTAGGTAATGTGGGATTGGAAAATAACTATTACATTGGGCCAGGATATTGTTTATGAAATAAGCTTAGGATTTATAGTTATAGAGCGTTTATTTAGGATAAAGAGCATGGTATAGCTTCAAAAATAGAATGTGTTGACCGCCGGCCCACCAAATAGAATGAGTGTTGGCCCATTAAAAATGAATACGCCTTTTGGCTCGGTTTTACTTACGCTCTTGTCCAGTCATGTGCTAGGGTTTATTGTCCTTTTATGCTTCGTATTTGAGTCCTTTTTGTAGATAGTCCTTCCTGCCCAATACAATTAGCAAACACACATATGACCAATGTATTTTCCATGTATTTTTATTTTTAAAATTCCATTTAGAGCTACGTTTTAAATATGGAAAATTGATGATGTGATAAAACACATATCAAAAAATTCCCATACTTACGACTATTGACTTAGTCCTCACGCAATATCATAAGATACATTCATTGAAAAAACCAAAAACTTAGTATATATATGTATAAAAGATTTTTGTTTATTATTATTTATTATTAGTTTAGAAAAAAAGGAAACTACAACATGTTTGACTTTTATTATTTAAAATCATAACTTTATCTCAGGATCACAGAAACACGAAAGACACTTATAAATAGTGACCCGAACGGATAAACTCATCGTCCCGCCGACATTTCACAGAGCACCTCCCCAAACGCAATGATTAAAAACGAAATCATTGAGTTAAATACAAGTTAAGATGCTGAACACACTCATAGCATGCAAATTGTGTTACGCATAGCTTACTGTTCTGTCTCCCCTATTCCTAAATTATTCTAACGAGATTTATTTTTATTATTGATCTGACAAATAGAAGATATCATCCTTATTCATAAAAAGGTAACTCGGATTTAGACCATAATTAGTATTGAAAACCTATCCTACAAGAGACGATGTTTGAGAATGTGGAGTCCAACATTTAAGGATTCTAATTTGGCATGATAGTAGGGTTATCCGTTTTCATTTCATCCGAAACGCACTCACGTACGATGTCCAAGGAGATAGAGACTTGTATTTAGATAACCCCAGCAGTCCTAAATATAGTGGCTATATTATTATATAATGGCTACATTATTACCCCCGCCCCGGGTCCTGTTAAACAACTGTCACATCGTATAAACGAAGCCGACCATGAGAGCCAAAGGAGTCTTTAGCTTATTGACTGTAGAAGATCCTCGACCTTTTTATGCTAAACACTATAACGTGTCACAATCCGGTATGCGAGCCGACCATGATCCAGTACACTTTATCAGTCTGACCACGTATTTATTATTCTTATTATAACCTCTACCGCTTATAAAGACGACTTCCACATCGAGTGATATGATGTCGAGCATAAACCATAGTCTAGTGACTTATTGTCAACTTCGGTTTATGTACATAAATTATTATTATTATATAGCCAATTCAAGTGCCTGAGGGTCTTTATAACATACCGTATTACAACGTGTATCGAGCCCGTCCGGGAAAATCGGATAGCCCTTAGTTTCCGGCCGACAAACACTGACCAAAACCCTCGAGATGTGTACCTTACTTTACACCAGAAGGAAATCTCTACGAAGTAATCTAAACTAAGACTTTTTGAAAAACCACAAATTTAACATTCTATATTTAACGAAATATTAACTTTATTAATCCGGATGAAGTCAAAACGCCATAATTGTACCTCTATCAGGTCTAAAGATAGGAGGTGGGTGGGGGTGGAGGGGGAGGTGGGGGGGAGGGGGGTGTGTGGGGTGAAGGCTGGGGGGGAGGGGGGGGGGTGGGGTGGGGGGGGGGGGGGGGGGGTGGGGGGGGGGGTGGTGTGGGGGTTTGGGGTGTTTGGGAGGGTGTAATTGGGAGAAGTTTTAAGGAAAATGATGTGATATTTCAGGAAATGGATTTGGGTTAACATAAGCCATCAAAATATGCAACCGCGATCTAACATTTAAAGGCATAAGATAAAGAACCATGTTTAGAATATTCAGTCACTCCTATGGGGAGGGGGAGTGGGGGATCTGTTGGGGAGGTATGGGTATGGGGTTCTGGGGGGGGTGGGGGTGGGGAGCTTGTAAGGGCTGGTCTGTGGTGTCGTGTGATAGGTGGTGGGGGAGGGGGATTTTCAAGGAAGTGGGTGGGGGTGGGGAGTGTGTTTTTATGTGAACGAGGTGTAGTTGGTCTTTTGGAAGATAGGTCTTGTGGAGTAGTGGGTTCTGTGTTTGCTAGGGGTGGGTGAGATGTGGACGAGGTGGTATGTGCATGGGTAGCGGGGGGATTGTGGGGAGGATGTGAGGTGAGATGGAGTGGGCTTTGTGGCGGGGGGGGAAGCAGGGGTGGGCCACGAGGGTGGGTGGCTAGGAGATTAAGATAATCTAAAATGGTTTATCTTGCTTAATGTTAGATAGCGGTTGCATATTCTTGATGGCGGAATGTTAACCTACTGCATGGCGGTTTGATGATCTGTTGGGCAGCGTCTTAGGCTAATTGTCCATGACTTAACCCAATGTCCAGTGACTCTAATGTGGAATATCTTTGTGCTAATCTGAATATCAAGGGCATGTCAAACTCAAGGCGAACATCTTTATCTAACGTTGATTATATGCTATGTTTGTCTATCTTTGTTGATATTCTTTAACAGATACGATGGCAGAAGAGAATATTCCTACACCTGAACCTACAAGATGAGATGAACAGATCCTTCATTGCTCAGAACAGTTACAGATTGGAAAGGGAAACCTTCTCTAAGATCTACAGAAGTTGCAGAAGAATCATATCTTCCACATTTCAGTTGATATTTCAAGAACACAAACTTCGTTAGGGCATTCTATTTTTTTTCCACACTGCATCAGCAATATCCCTTCTATCTACATTCAGCTGTTCAGGAAACTCTGACCATGATTGCAAGACTGGGGTTTATAGCATTCAACTTATGGAAAAATGGTTTACTCTGAGTGCTGATCTTTTTCGGAAGGCCTTAGAGATCACTCCTGCATGACAACATCATCCCTAAACCAGACTTAGCTTTGGAATTAGGTAAATCTATCAGCTTAACTGAAGCTGAAGAAGAAGCTGTTGCAAGAGAAGTTCATGCTACTCATGCAAGAATTGTGTCTGGACCAGACCCTGAGCCCATGCAAGAAGACCAGACTGGATCAAACTCTGGAAAATTACATGTGTCTCTTGCAGGACCAAACCCTGAGCACATGGATGATGAATTAACTGAAGCTGAAGAAGAAACTATTGCAAGAGAAGTTCATGCTACTCATGCAAGAATTGTGTCTGGACCAGACCTTTAGCCCATGCAAGAAGACCAGACTGGATCAAACTCTGGAAAATTACATGTGTCTCTTGCTGGACTGGTTTCGGGTGATAAGTATAGTATATATCTCTATAGTGCAAACTTTTCACCAACCAAGATACCGTAAGTAATTAATCACTTAGGAAAGTAATTAATACACGGGTCGTAAATTCCTCGAAGAAGTCGTGAATTGAGATTTGGGAATAATTCGGATTCGAGTCAAGAATGTATAAAGGATTTTTGAATTTTGGATTACACTACGAATATAATAGCACAATTAAACTATAGAAACGATTAAAGAAACTAAAATCAATTAACTAGCACGAAAAATTAACAAACGTTAACTAAAAATGTGAGCTAAAACGAGAATTTAAAATCTAAAGCACTTCTAATAACAAATTTAATGCCTAAAAATCACAAATTTAAAAAGAAAATTTTGGGAAAAAGAATTAGAATTTTTTAACTATTTTTGAATTTTTTATGAATTTTTAAAGAAAAATGATTTACTAAAAATAAACTTTTTCTAAAAATTATCACTAAAATTTTACTTTTATTTTTCAAAAATACTAGAATTAAAAAGAAAATTTTCACAAAAAGAATTAAAAAAATTCAACTATTTTTCTAATTTCTATGATTTATTTAAGAAAAAGAAATTATCTAAATCCTATTTTAATTCCTAGAAAATACAAATTTAATTGGAAAAATTAAGAAAAATACTTTTTAACAACTAAAAAGGTGCAGAAATTTAATGACACAAAAATGCCCAATTTTTATAAACTAATTGAGTCCTAATTTTATCAATTAAAAACTAAACCTAATTTTATTAAACTAATTTTGAAAATATTAAATCTATTTATTATTCTAGAAAGAACAGGGTAGAAATTGTAAAAGACTAAAGTAAAGGGTAGGCGGGAAAACTCAATGAAATTTACACTCTAATGAAAACGGGTATCCCTAGACTATTAAGAAAGTACAAATTAGACCCTACGATATGGCTTATTTTTGGCTTATTAAAAAATGAGAATAAGCTAAAACTTAAAACTACAAAGTTGTTCATGAGCTTATAGACTACAACTTTAACAAAGACACTTGTAACTTTTAACAACTGAATAAGCTAGAAACTTAGCTTTTTGGACTGTGTTACAGAAACTAGGGGTTTTCTATAGTTTCTAGTTTATGGCTTATTACTAGCTTAATACTAAATGAAATTTAAAACTAAAAGATGTTTAATGGAGCTTAAGATGTATACTAAAGATATCTAAAATGTAATAAGCTACAAGTAAACAAGTTTAAGGAGAAATTTGCTTTCAGAAAGTGCAAGTTCAGCTTATTACTGAATTTAAGCAAATCCTAATAAGCTTTCTAGCTTAAAACTAATTCTTAGAAACTAAAAGTTTACAAATAAGCTATTCTATGTTTATTAAACTAACCTAGATAAAAAACTTTTTAAAATAACAACTAGAAGTAAGAAATCAAAAAGAATATAAGCTAGAAATCTAAACTGCTACTATACTACTTTTGCAGGAAAAATAAGCTATACTAAAAGCTAAAAAAATGAAAACTAAATGATGACTTTTAAAGAGCTAATAGAGATCTATAAAAGTTCTTAATACTAAAATCTAACTCCTAATCACAAGAGCTAAAAATGGCTAGAAAGTAGATGAACAACAACAGTATTAACTGTTGTTGCTGGTTTACTTGACCAACACCTAAATGCAGGCTAAGTGTTGAGGTGAGAACTCCTTAAACCTACTCACTAAGTATTACTCAACCTATATTAGCCATACTTGAACAATAGAATGCTAAGAGATGCTAAAATCTAAAACCACTTTTCACTTAAAACTCCCCTGGTGCTAGAAAGGGTATTTTAAGCCTTAAATCTTGACAATCTACAAACTAAGGTTCAAATCTTTTTTAAAACTTGTACACTTGGAAATTCTAAACTTTGCAAAAAGCTTTGACAGTCTATTGTTGACTTTAAAGGTCAAATTTACCTTAATCCAAACACTACTTTAACTAATCCTGTCTAAAATGAATTCTAATTAAAATCTATTTTAAAACTAAAACTGACAAAACCTTATAGCTACTCAGTCTAATACTAACCTATTTAAGCTATTTGAGCACTTAAAACTAAAGCTTATTAATGAAATTAAACTAGTTACTCACCTAGCTACTTATTACTAAATGACAGTTTTTAAGAAATGAAAGATTCAACAATATCTAAGCAATGAAAACTCAAAACAGATAGAAAAAAACAACTAATCAAGCATGATCAAGCATATATGAACACAAATGAAAAGCAATAAGCAAATCTTAAGCTAAAATTAAGCTGAAATGAGATTAAAGCAATGAAACCTTGACTTTGTAGTCTCAGGCTACTAGCCACTCTTTCTGAATGAGTGGCTTAAAACTCACTATCCTAATTGGCACCTTGCCTCTATACCAGCTTAAAAGCTTAATAAGCTTCTAAGAGCTTATTACTTGTTAGCCTCAATTTATTGAGTCGAACAAGGAAGCTCGGTCACTCTACGATGGAGCTTCGGTCTTTAATTAGTTAATGTTGTAACAAGAAAATATCGGGAATCGGGTTCGATAGTTAATCTAATATTGTATATGTTTTGGGTTTAATTCCCAAACAAAACCCGAGCCCGGGTCCTAGTTAAATATCCCGCGCGTCACATTAAATGTGTAGGGGTATATATATATATAGATATTTTATTTTACAAAATATCTAGTTTTATTTTTTCTAAAAATATATTTTTTCTTTTCTCTCTCAACTCTCTCTCTACTCTCTCTCTATTTCGTCTCTCTCTCTTCTCTTTTCTTGTTTTCGTGGTTCGGGTTATGAAGTGGAAGTATTAAATCGGTTTCTACAATTGGTATCAATCGCCTCGGGTGGATTTCGTGGTTTTTTTTGGTGTGGTAAGCATATTGAATTCGGCAGCTAGGTTGATTCATCACTCGGCATAAATACTTTTTTCGTGGCTCATTTTGTTGTTGGAAACGCGGGTAACAAGAAGAGAAGAACGAAAAAAGTGAAGAAAATACGTTACGATCGAACGAGTGGAAAAACGTATCGATCGAACGAGTGGAAAAACGTATCGATCGAACGAGTGGAAAAACGTATCGATCGAACGAGTGGAAAAACGTATCGATCGAACGAGTGGAAAAACTTATTGATCGAACGAGCGGATCGAACTAGGTGATCGAACTAGCGGACTCGAACAAAGCGATCGAACAAGCGTGATCGAACAAGCGATCGAACTAGGTGATCGAACGAGCCGATCGAACGAGCGATCGAACGACCGATCGAACGAGCGGACCGAACTAGACGATCGAACGAGCGGACCGAACTAGACGATCGAACGAGCGGACCGAACTAGACGATCGAACGAGCGGACCGAACTAGACGATCGAACGAGCGATCGAACAAGAGTGATCGAACGAGCGTGATCGAACGAGCGTAATCGAACGAGCGTGATCGAACGAGCGTAATCGAACGAGCGTGATCGAACGAGCGTAATCGAACGAGCGTGATCGAACGAGCGTGATCGAACGAGCGGAACTTTTGATCGAACGAGCAAATTTTTTTGGACCGAACGAAATTTTTTTAAAATTTTGTGTGACGAAAAGGGTTTCAGTAAAACGGCCATAACTTTTGATCCGTAACTCCGTTTCAGGCCCGTGAGCTCTCAAAACGAAGAGAAAAACGAGACGGATCACGCTGTAACCACCCTTTGGCAGGTTAAGGATTTTTCGAGGCCCAAAAAGCTTGTTTTCTATGATTTTTTTGACATTTTTCAGTTTTTCTGGAATTTTTGGCCGCTGATTCCGCATCAAATCATTCACGGTTTTCTATTGATTCTGTAAAATCCCGTTAATTCATTTATCGGTTTTAATCATAGACGTGTAAAATCCCGTGAACCGTGGAATTGCTTACAAAACCCAACTTAATCACAACAAATCACCCCCCCCCCGCACCACTTAAAGATCCAACAAATCTTTCACACTCATAATTCATTAACTAATCAATCATCATGTCTACTCAGTTAACACATCCTCAACAGAAATATTCAGTTGTCCCAAGCAGGAAATACGTGAGCTACTCACAAAAGAGTCTGTTAACTAGGTCACAATTTGAAGGTGAACTCAAAGAGAAAACTAAGGTTATTTCGGATTTAAAGGTTAAGGAAGGAAAAGACATTGACAAAATGATTGAAATGGACAAACAAATAAAGTTTTTGAATGAAGTTCTTTATAAACGCAATCAATCAATTCAGACCATTCATATGTTAGCACCCAAATGCGCACTATCATGGTATGATCAACTCTTGCTAATCCCAAAGTACCTCAAGATGGCTCAATCTGATAAGCCATCGTTTGTATGAGATCCCATATGAAACTTCTGATCCTGCACAACAGATTTTGCCCCGATTGGGAAGACACAGTGACTCTTGAAAGGAGAGTAAGATCAAAAATTGGATAAAGACAAAAGTGAAACCGTATAATACACATATCAAAACAGTCTTTATAAACTTCAAACCACCATCCAAACCGATTCGTGATCATTGGAACGCGCTAAAGAAGTTAGAAGAAAATGTGGAGAAACAACGATTATGTTAGGACAAACACAACATTAGCTAGAAAAAAGATGGCTTTCTACCATTGTCTAAATCCCATTAGGTCAAGAAAGTAGAACTACTTTATCAACGAATAGACAAAACAACTATTCAATCACTCTTAGAACACATTTGTCACAAGACGCATGTGTCTCCTAATCATACATTATTTAAGATGCATTATACCTAAACCCAAACGTTGCTAGAAGTATGAGGCGAGAAGCATTTCGAATCAAAATTCTTCAATAAAAGCATCTATCAGAACAAAACAATACTAGACAGTCCATTGTTTTATCATTAACTAAAAAGGAAAATAATGACGATTTTGGAGTACTTAATTCCTGAAAAGGAGCTTGACGAACTTGAATCAGAAAGGCTGATTTTTTCAACATATATGATCTATTTCTCGAAGATGTTTGCTAAGATGTTACATGTTCATATTTGCATTCTCTGTCTGATTTAAATGCTAATACTGAATTGCAATGCTTATATCTTCATAAAGTCAAAGAATGTGAATGTCTTGCACTAAAGCTTTCGAAACAAACTGAATCTGTTAACAAAGAAGTTCATAATAATTTGTTAAAAAGTTTTGCTAAACTTGAAAAACACTCAATTTCTCTTGAACTTTCTTTACAACATTGTAAAGAACAGATGAAAAACAACCCAGTTTGCAAAGAAAATGCTTCAAATGTATTTCGAAAAGAACGTGAACAATATCATGAAATACAAGATTTGAAAGCTCAAATGCAAGACAAGAACATGGTGATAAATGAGTTAAAGAAACTCATTCTGGTAACAAAAGGAAAGTCTGTGGAAACTCAGTTTGATAAACCATCTGTTGTTCGACAACCAAATGCTCAACGGATTCCAAAACCATCAGTTTTAGGAAAACCGACTCCTTTTTCAAATTCTCCTGAAATGAGAAGTTTTCAAACGAAACAGTCGGTTAATAAAACTAATGTGTCGGATGGTTTATTTAAACAAGTCACTCAACAGAATTGCTCAAAAAGAAACCAAGCGGTTCGAAACACAAATGATGCTTAACCAGGAAATGTAAATAGAATTGCCTCCACCACAACACAAACTAGAACACCACAATTGCCTCATGCTTCTAGAATACTAATCCTCACAATGTCTACAATCTCAGGAGTAATTCACAGTACTATGTTAGCAGAACCACAACGTAAGAGCTATCAAGTGAAAGATACGCGTCGTGCCAAACAGTAGTCAAGTGAGTTTACAAGAAGGAAAGTAGAAAACAACCAATAGGAATTCTAGTATTCTAAGAAAACAAAGTCTGTAACTGCTGTAAAGACAGTTTCAAACTCAGAACTTCGAATGTGAATGCTGTAGTGCAACATTGGAACATGTTTGTTTAATTCTAAATCATGATGCTTGTGTTTCTCGATACATGAAAGTCATGAATGCTAGAAACTAAGAAGCCTCTGTAGTGCCTATTAAGTAGCTAGTAACCCAAGAGAAAAAGCCGAACAAATCTTGTTGCAACACCCATAAGAAAACAGAGATGCATCAGATACCACTATTCAGAAATCCAAGAGTTCCTATAAGAAGTTGTATGCGAATACAAAACAGGAATGAAATGTGGAAGCTATAGATGTCCATCAGTTTATACAAGGACACAAAGCTCTTAGGACCAAAACTATATGGATGTGCTAAGAAGTAGGAAAAATGATGAAATCAACAAGTGTTAGTCACACTATAGACATTGTCTCAATGGATAACTAACTGTCTGAAGTATATCAAATTCCTTAGGATCCAATTTGTCCAATGTTCCATCGTCCTCTAACTCTCTTGCAGATTGTACAACTCATCCTATTCATTGTTGACTCTGGATGCACAAAGCACATGACGGGCAATCTAAAGCTTTTGTGTAATTTTATGGAGAAATTTCTGGGTACTGTTTGCTTTGGAAATGAACAATCAATGACGTTTGGACAAAACAGTTCAAGCCTCGGTCTTCACGTCAAAAGACGTTTGAACAAATCAGTTCAAGCCTCGGTCATCAATGTAATGACGTTTGAACACAGCAGTTCAAGCCTCGATCATCAATGTCAAATGGCGTCTGCTGAATAACACTTCAGGCCCCGTTCCTCAATGATCAAATGATGTCTGATCACAACAGTTCAGACCTCGCACCACAACGACAAGAGATGTCTGTTGAAAATGTCTCTTCAGGCCTCGTTCCTCAAGGACAAAAGGCGTCAGATTATGACAACTCTGACCCCATGCCCCCAGACAAAATTGTTTACCTTCACAAGAATACACGATTCGCACGTCAAGGTTAGATTTTCTCTTCAGTCCTCTACTTGAAGAATAATACAATCCAAACACGATCAAGTCTGAGGAAAACAACAATGATCAAGCACCGAACAATCGATTTAAGAAGCTGAATTTTGTCAAATCCATTTTGTACACCGGTACAGAGAACTTGGTGAGTCCTTCCTCACGGGCAACATTGATAATACCGCTGAGCATTCATTTCACCACAAAGTCATGATTTCACAAAATGGACCAGAGATCATCCTTAAACAAGGTCGTGGAATCATCCAGCCAGTTCATAGCAGAGACGACAGCTTGCACAGATCCTGAAATGTGTATGTTCGCGCTCACAGTAAGTATTGTTGAACCCGAAGAACCTTAAGAGCAATGGCTATTCTGCACTGGATTGAAAGCAATGCAAGATGAACTTCATCAGTTCGACAGACTAAAAGTCTGAACTAGCACAACCCATTTAGGCAAGATGATTTATAAAGCTAAAGTGGTTTATAGGAAAGAACAAGAAGGATGAAGATCAGACTGTAGAATTCGCAACAAAGCACCTTGTTTGCTAAGAGTCATGCGCAGGAAGAGGTATTGATTTGAAGAATCATTGGCTCCAGTTGCTCGCTTTGGAAGCAGTTCGAATTTTCGTTGCCCACGCACACACAAGTCTTTTCCATTTAATCAGATGGACGTGAAAACGGCCTTTCCTTAATGGTCCACTGAAGGAGGAGTCTTGTTGCTCAGCCAGAAGGGTCGTGATCCATATAATCCCAGAAAAAGTCTACCTGTCCTAAGAAAAGCTTTGTATGGATAAGGCGCTCCAATACCTGGTACGATGAACAATCAACCTTCAGATGTCAAAGGCTTTACTCAAATGTACATTGACCCACTTTATTCAAGATAAAATACGGGGGAGATATTCTACCTTGTCAGATTTACGTTTGATGACATAATTTTTTGAACACACACACACCACATCACTTGGAGGGAGGGGGTGAAGAGGCGAGAAACTGAGTTGTGACTGCATATGGTAATGCACATGGGGGAGGGAGGGTTGGTGGAAATGGGTCGGCGAGGGGAGGATGGGAGATGAAATTCTTTTTAGGACTTCAGATCCACCAGTCCCTAAAAGGTATTTTTATCAATCAGGCCAAGTACGCTTTAGAAATTCTGAAAAAGCATAATATGGAAAATTGTCACTCCATTGGTACACCATTGGCTACAAAACCCAAACTAGATGTAGATTTGAGTGGAGAACCCGTAGACCAATCTGATTTATCATAGTAAAATCGGGTCACTCATGTACTTGACATCTAGTAGACCAGACTTAGTGCAAGCAGTAGCAATAGTCGCACTATATCAAGCCACGGAACAACTCAAAAGCACCTTCAAAGAGTTAAAAAGGAATCTTTAAATACCTAAAGGGTACCATTAACATGGGACTCTGTATCCAAAGGATTCTGGCTTTGAACTAACAGCATTTTCAGACGCTGATCATGCCGGATGCCTTGATACTCGGAAAAAGCAGTTTCTTCTGGAGGGATAACATTTTCCCTTGGGATAAACTTGTAAGCTGGATGTCAAAGAAACAAAACCTTGCACTGCAATTGTCTCACAGAGGCAGAGTATGTGGCGTAATCTGCAAGTTGTGGCTCAAGTACTGTGGATGAGGACAACACATCAAGAACTATGGCTTCAACCTACAACAAAATACCGTTGTACTGCGACTCTCAGTCAGCCATAGCAATCTCATGCAACCCCGTACAACACTCACGGACAAAGCACATCCATACTCGGTATCACTTCATAAAGGAACATGTTGAAAATGGTATAATTGAATTATAGTTGTGTCAGAACTTGAATACCAATTAGCTGACAGTTTACCAAAAGCCCTTCCAGAGGATCGTTTAAGTAACATGTCAGAAGGATTGTATGAGATGTTTTTGACTTCCAGATGACTAGAAGGTTCTGAACAAATGAAACGCTTGAAATCATCATCAAAAACAACACCATTACATATTTTTGAAAAAAAGAAAAATACAAAAAATATAAAACTTCAAAAAGAAAATACAAAATCAAAAAAATAGAAAATTCCAAAAAGAATCTTCTCGACATGTCTCTTGGAATCGATAACATTTACGTGCTTAGAAATGTCGATTAACATTGACACGGGTGTGTAAATGAAGTTCGAGCGAGAGTTTGGCAAATAGTTTCCAAAACATGTCATTTCTAATTTTCTAGATGGCATATGTGCAATTCAGTACATAACCCTGACATCAAATAAAGGAGAGGTTTATAACTTATCCTCAAAACGATAAAAATTAACGTTTCCCTCGGTCTTGAGCATTACTTACACAAGACAATCAATATCGTTAGCTCAAGACAAGGAAAGTGTACTTTTCAGTGCGCTTACCCCTAAACCGTTAGAAGAGAAAATCCTCTAAACACCGGTTTTTCAAAAGTTAACACAATTTGTTTCAAGAATTTATCGATGGACAATTCATAAATCTTTCAAAAATTGTGTGATCTCAACACTCCAACCCTCACGATGTTTTCAAAATACAACAATATTATACAATGTCGTCAATTGGTCCTATTTTTGAGGGGGAGTTTTTCGAAAAACAAAGTTTTAATGTTCTTGGATACATCATCAACGACCATTCTTATGTATTCAAAACATTATCAAAATGTTCCAAACCATTCATGCTGATAATATTTTCTCCCACAGAATTTTCAAGACATATTTTAATCACAAGGTATTTCAAAAACTAAGTGTTTATTATTTAAAATAAGGGGAGAAAATGTAATTAAAATATGATCTATTCGACTCAATGTGCTGAAGAAAAGGTTTTATGGTTCGATCTTATACCCAACAACATCTTAATTTCACGACGATTCTGAAGTCATAAGGTGGTTAGGTTAGGAATCAATCCTATGATCCAACCAGAACCGGAGGATCTACCCAAGGATAATCCAAAGTTAGAAATAGCAGTCCTTAGGTATGATTGGAGATGAATGTATATGGGAATAATGCCGACTAAGATTGAGTTAACACTGGAACAATCACAACAAGGTGTTAGTAATGACGTCTTGGTAAGCATTGAAGGCGTTGAAGAATTAAAAAGAAATGTATGGATAAAGGGTCTAAAGAAAGAAGCCCTCCACACAACTTAAGGCAGAAACCGGGTCAATACATATGCTGTCAGAATCACAAGTTGATTGCTGACATTGAAAACGACATCATGGACCCAGTGATGCAATGCACAACCCTTCCCAGCCATTCGGGTTTCTCTCAACAGAAACTTGTCTCATTTGTCACGGAGATACACACGTTATCTATTGACATCTCACTCCGAGATTGTTGATATTGAATAGGTGGCAATATGCTCCAGCCTCCGAGTACTAAAACCAAAATGCACTAATCGAGTCTAGAGCCAAGAGATCAATCAAAATCTCGTTAGGACACATTCCATTTCAAACACTTGTTGAACATCATCAGGTTCACAAGCTGTTATCAAGAGTCCTACGCAATATCATTGTGATATTTGCCAGAACATCCGAGTGATACTATAAGTATTCACAATGAAGATGGAAATCCTGCTTGAGCCAGCATCAAACAAGCTCTTGGTAGGTGACTTGCGAGATTCTATATGAATCAAACTTGTGACAACTGGATATCGATTTGGTCCAGTAAATGAATTGACGGTTGATGAATTTTGATAAAAACATGACACTCTCGATGTGTTACAAAAACTCTTTAACGAGTGACACGTCGATTGATTTTCAAATCAATTTTCTCGTTTATCACTAACGTAAACCTGCAGGTCAAACGGTGGTAACGGCAACCTCAATCCCATTCAAATGCTCAATCTACAAAGACATACTATCTAGAAAGCTCAAGACATAAAGATAAAGACTTCCGTAAACTCTGATTTGAAGCTTTCAAGATAATGCAAAAGTATGAGCATGTTGGTCAAAGACATAAGATCGCAAGATGGCAAAGACGATAAAGACAATGACAAAGGCTCAAAGTCAAGATCGCAAAGCATGAAGGAACAAACCTACAACAAAGAACAAACAACGAAGACAAAGACCAAGAACACTCGAGCTTAAACGACAAAAACAATCTCACTGATCTCATGAAGGAGTGTCATCAATGAACTCACTTCGGGGGAGATTGTTAGCCTCAATTTTATTGAGTCAATAAAGGAAGCTCGTTCCCGTGTTCAAGACCTCACTTCGGGGGAGATTGTTAGCCCTCATTTATTGAGTCGAACAAGAAGCACGGGACCACGCTACGATTGGAGCATCGGTCTTTAATTAATAATGTTGTAATATTATAATATCGGGGAATCAGCTCGATAGTTATCTAATATTGTATATGTTTCGGTTTAAATATCCCAGTAGCAAAACCAGCCCGGGTCCTAGTAAATATCTCCCCCCGCTCGTACCTTTAACGTGGACGGGGGTATATAAGCTTTTTCTTCTTTAGAAAAAAGCCAAGTTGTATCATGTTCTAATATATCATTCTCTTTTATCTTTTCTCTCTCATTTTCACTCTCCTCTTTTCTCTCCTCTAAACAACTCAATCGTCTCTTTCTCATTTCTGAAAAAACACTCAATTTGTTTGATTGTGTGAAGTGAAGTGTTAACGGGATCCTACAAAACCTTCACCTCAATGCCACATGTAAATGGTTAAACATTTTTGACAATAAGCTTCCCTTGAAACCCATATGTTAACCATTTCTTGAATCTTCAATTCTGTAGGCTCTATGTAAAGATCACTGAAGAATAAAACTAAGTATAAACAAAGCTTGATGCTCGAAGTAGAATAACCCAAACTTGTGGTCTAATATCTTGTACTAAACCACCGTGACGTCAAACTTATAAAAAATTTGTAAAATATAAGTAGCTCACAACCTCTTGACACGATTCCACATCTTCTAAGAGCCACATAACGCAAAGTGATAGCAAAATGTGAGCATTTTAAAACACATAAGGTAGATCAACACCATTGCTAGATTTGACAAGTCTTCATCACATCGTTATAAGCACGAACAAGTTATCTTCAAAGTGTAACACCCACTTTAAGATATGATAAGAACACGCATCCGAAAAATAACCATCTTCGTAATCAATTTTTCAAATAAATACGAGCCTTTAAACTTATTAAGAACATTAAAAATCATAACCAGTATTTCCCCTTAACTAGCCGTAGTAACCAATAGTAGAAAACATCTTTTATTGGCTGTATTAAACATTCAAGCAACACAAACTTTGGTTTAAGTCTAACAGTAGTAACTTTGAAGCACGAGCAGTAGTAACTACTAGTAACAAACAGTAGTAACTACTTAAATTTTACTCTAGCAGCATTAACTGCTTAACGCTAGCAGTACCAAATATCACCAACGTTATAAACATTTTAGTGTTTAATGAAACCCTTTATCAAATATCGAATGTCGACATCCATGTTCAAAAAAGAAACAATCAAGTCAAATCCTTGATTGTGTAACAGGCCCACGACGTTCTAGACAAAAACCCTGGTCAAAAGATAACACTATTAGGGAAATATACTTACAAGTTTCCACACCACCCTAACCTGATAACACTCGCCTCCTTTTCACCTCCTACCTTATCTCTCCAACTCACACATCCAACGTCTTATCTCAAACTCAGTCATTCCCAAATAACAGATCAATCACAAAAGATAAGAACTGCAACAAATTAACTCATCCACCATATTTTCTCTCCAAAAAATAAATCTGGCTTTAGGATTCTTCATAATTAAAAGCATAAACCTCTTTCACATTTCGATAAAATCAACACGGATAATCGCTATAACCTATAAATCAATCCGACCGCCCATTATACTTTAGATAAAATCTCAGCCACAAGAAATCTTATGCCTATTGTTTATACTAAATGAACAACAAAAAAAATAACTCCACCGTTTTTGTTCTTATTTTATCTCTTTGGGAGCATGTCAAAACAAACAGAAACCATCAAACGAACCCTTTATTCATCGTTAAAGTGCTCAAGAACTGACACTGAGGTCTAAGGTATTTTAATTTCGGTTTGATGAATTCAATTCCGAATCAAAGAATGAACACATCATACTTTTACTGCTCATAGACATTATATATTCAAACATTGAAGGAAGTTTATAAACCCTTTGCAAAGAATCAGTGATGAAATCACTTGGAATATAATTTGTTGTAAAAACAAATCATTTATCGGTCACAGTAGAGAAGCTGAGATCTTTGGTTTTGTTTTTCTTGGTCCCGGTTTTTTTGAGTTGTATTTAATGGCTGTGGTATTACGGTTATGGATTGTGAGGAGGATAGGATAGTGGATGGATTTGTTGTAATTGGTTGTGTCATTTTGGTCGTTGTTCAGTAGGTATATACAACTCAGTTAAACTCGGTTAAAACCGAGTCAAAACTAAATAGTACTACTCCCTCCGTCCCATATTAAGTGTCCATTTTTGAATTTTTGAATTCTTTTTTCATCAACTTTGACCGTAAATATTTTTCATTATGTTATATAATGCTTACTGAAAATTATACCAATGAAAAATACATTCGAAACTCTATCCATTCATATATTTTGCATTGAGTATCATATAACATAAGAATAAATAATTAAGGTCAAAGTTAAAGAAAAAAGACTTTAAAAAGTCAAAAATGGACACTTAATATGGGACGGAGGGAGTATCTGTTAAAGCTTGGCAATATTAACACATTAAACATAGCAGTATTAACTCATAAGATTACTGCTGTTTACATACACTGGCAGCACTAATATATCATGGCAGCATTAAAATACCAGCGATTCACTTATACTTTCAAAAGCTCAACAGTAAATATAAAACAATGAACGTATACCTTCACCAGCAGTTTTTACAGATTCCATTCCCACGACCTGATGTCAAACGGTTGCCAATAGACCTAGTGTCTTCTGAAAACAGAATCGTCAAAAACCAATCGACAGCAACAACTATATATGAACAACACCAACTTCAATTTTTCTGCGAAACCTTGTAGATCCTAGATATCACGAGCCACATGGCTCTGATACCAATTGTGGAGTCTGATAGAACTCCTTAGATCGTTTAAGCTCAGTTTGATTAGAACTTATATCTAGGATTAACAATAACAATGATAACAATATGCACAGCGGAATTAAATAAAGAACATCAATGTTATTTGAACAAGGTTTTATTACCATACGTTTCCACCAAGCCTCAAATCTATATGATCAGTATAGATCGTGTTACCACCTGTAACAGGGATCAAGTTACCTTGATCTTGAGGCTACATCACACAAGCTAGACGTCTACATCTTGAGATACACACACACGTTTTTCTCTATTCTGTGTGTTTAAAACCTATGACTTGATATCTCTTTATATACTAGAGATATTTAGGTTTACAAAGAGATCAACATAAATCTTTTAAACATTTAACTTGATCTTCTGTTATCTTCTATCTTCTTAAAGAGATCTTCCAGAATCTTAATATTCTCCTACATCTTGTAGAATTCTTTAATAACAATTTTGATCCTTTTGTTTCATTACTTGTTTCTTTTGTCTCATCAAATCTATAATTCCTAACAATCTTCCTGTATTTGATAATGACAAAACAAACAATGTTCTTGTATGAACTTCATTATAAAGCCAAAGCTTCCCCTGAAGTTGAGATGTAATCATCTCCTTGAATGAAACAAAATCTTCTTAATTCAGACTTCCTTTGTAACATGCCATACCAAGAATCTATAACTTGCAACCTGTTAATATTTCTTCCCCTTTTTGTCATAATCCAATAGGGGACTTATGAATGTAAGCAACATTGATTTCAACCACATAACAGCTACAAATCATATACCACAACTACTAATCCATCCTTCCAATACTCAAATTGCCCACCATTACGCACAATAAGAAAAAAAATGAAATCTATAGCAAAGTTGAATATATATCTTGCATAGTAGTAATAATGTATCAACAGTTAGGTAACGAAAACCTTCATCTGAAGTGGTTGCTATCGAACTTAATACCTGCATGATTAAACATTTTACAAATAACAAAAAAGCTTCCCCTGAAACCCATTATGTTTAACATCTCTTGAATCTCTTCGGATTCTGTAGGCTTTTTTTGTAATGATTACTTGATGAAGAAAACTACGTATAACGCGAACCTTGTATTGTAGAAGTTAGAATAAACATAAACTAGTGTCTTATGTCTCCTGTTACAATTCCAAGTGACTTTAAAACTATATAAATAAATATGTGAATATAAGTAGATCGCAACCTCTTGACAAAAATCCTCAATCACTTCTATGTGAGACACTATACTCTATTGATAAGCTAATTTGTGCATTTTGCACCTAAGATAAAAATCCACACACCTTTGCTAGATTTTTGTACATTTTTTCGTCACATCGTTTCTTAGCTATGAACAAGTTTAGCCTTTCAAATGTTGTAAGCCATTTGAGATATGATAAGAACACAAACCTAAGTAATTCCACTTCAACTTTAAATAGATGATAAATAATAAACTTCATAATCAATCCTTAGCAAAGAATCCAAATACGAGCCTTTTTAGAACATTTAAAACCAAAACTAATCTGTTAGCTTCCCTTTTTAAATGAAGCATTTGTTCCATAGAATCCAAGGACTTCCAAAACCTTGTTGTTGTGACACAAACTTGCAGTTTGTAACTGACTTTAATTGCAGTATTAACTTTAGACCACAATGCTAGAAGTAACAAACTCTTGATTACTATTGTTCTTCTTATAACTGCAGACACTAACCTTTTTTGGCAGTACTAAGTTATCGGACAGTAGTACATTCAATAAAATACTTAGCTGGTTTATTAAGGATTCTATACCTTGGCAGACCTAACTTAGTATCGTTCTTGCGCAAACTCATATGATCAACTTAGTCTCAGCAGTATTAATGTGTTATCTTAAGCCCAAGCAGTATTGAACCACTAGGTAACAAATCCTGCAGATAAATGCTTAAAAATTTTACTCTTGCGTAGTAGAAAACACAATGCCAACAATAGTAACTGCCAAAACGCTAGCAGTATAATACAACCATACTCTAGTCAGTATTTAAAATTTTCAGAGAAAATCTCCTTTGGTAGTTGCACGCAATGTTGGCTAGTATAAATACATAATTGCAAAGCATCACTACTTACTCTTGTAACAGTATAAAAATTTTGGCTACTGTTCCTAAACCTTCCTCTGCCTTAACCCGTTTTGAGCTAATCAATTGAAACTAACCCTCGAATACTTGTTGTCATCGCCTAGTAAACTTCAGTCGACCAATCAAACAGTAATTCATGTAGCAAACATCACGTCTCATCATGAAACACCAAGCTGCTAACCACATACAAGATACTATACGTGATGCTTTTTTATCCAGGATTATATGTTTGTACAAAACCCATAATTGCACCGATTTTACTAACTTTATAAACAGAAATTTTAAACCTTCTTTTCTTTTTAAAACACAACTTCAAAAACACCTTGTTAGATCCTAGATTCAAGAGCCACGGGCTCTGATACCTAATTGTAGGAGTCTGATAGAACTCATTAGATCATTTTAAGCTCAGTTTGATTAGAATTGTATAATCTAGGATTAACAAATAAAATGATAACAATATGACACTATTCATAATTAAATTTAAAAGAAAAAACATCAATGATATTAATGAAGAGGTTTTTATTTCTCATACGTTTCCACCTTGCCCCAATTCTATACCTTGGAGCTAATAACTAACTAACTATTAATCTAACTACTAACTAAACATGTACACATCACGTGTTTCTAGTTGGGGGGAAATCTCTCATTGGAGAGTTCTTTATGTTTATTGGTATGCTCCTAAACCATATGACTGATAATCTCTTTATATACTAGATAGGGGATATCTAGGTTTTCAATGGATAAGAACAAAATTACAAAAGATAAGAACAATTATATTCTTCCCTATAATTAATATTATCTTCTGTATCTTTACTTCTAAGGAGATCTTTTGAAATCTTCAAAATCTTCCATCTTTTAAAGAATTCTTCTTTTTCATTTAAGTCCTTTTGTTTTATTATTTTATTCACTTTGTCTCATCAAATCAAGAATCCCAACAGGGATTGTATCATGTTGGTGAGCTTGAGAAGGATAGATTTGATGTGTATTTTCAAGGAGGCTTGCGTAGTAATGATAATTTTAATGCTCAGGAGTATTGGTTAAGCATTAGTGGATAGGAGAATTTGGGTTTGTCAAGGAGTCATGCCTCTACTATTAAGAACCCAATTTTGAGGGTGGTCCATAAGATAATCACCTATGGTTTGTGTCAAAGGACTACTCGGTATGGGATAAGTTTTCAAACAATACTGTGAATTTAGCGCGCTAGTAAGTATGTTGCGAGGCTAGACACCAAAAATAGGTTACTGCGAATGTGGCTTGGTTGATTGCATGTGGTGGATGAGACTAAGCCGAAAAGAGTAGGTACTCAAAAGGAGAGTCAGATTTGTTGTGGACACTTTATCACGAAGATTGCTAGGAAATCGAGGGTGTTGAGTGATGTGATGCTAAGGAGATTGAGTGCTCTGATTTATTGTAGAGATTTAGATATGACTACACTAAGAGAGTTAATCAACTCTAACGGTAGACTTATTCCTGAGGATCCGCAGCCAGGTGTGCCGAGAGTTGGTATCCCTAGACCTCCGAGAGCATCGATGCAGGACTTTGTATGATTTAGGTTGCTTGGCTAGTTAGGGAGATACGCCAGGAGGGCTATTATATTAAGACGGTTGGAGTCATAGGCCAGTCATATACACTTGGGACATGGTTACCTATGGGAGTGTGTTGAGACTATGGTTTAGGGTTTACATACGTTCCACTATCAAGGTGCCTACACCCACCCTGGTTATGCTCAACCACAATTATGATTCAGGTGATTTCATCTGCATTACACACCTCCGGCCTCACAGTTTCAGCGGTTTGTCCTCATAGCCTTCAGCCAGTTGATGTTGACGATTAGCTCAGTGTCAGAGATGACACAAGTTGGTTATGTGACCGCATGTTTTGGGTAGTTTTGTGTATACTTATTAAAATTAATATGCCTTAAAACTATTTATTATTTACTTATTTCTATTTTGGTGTTGTCTAATGCCTTCTTTGGCATTGTAAACCAATATTATCGTACTTTCTTTCAAATAATTAATTAGGATTTTATTCTTATTGTATGTTGCTATATTTATATTTGTTAACAGAAAAAAAAGGAAGGGCGCGAGACGGAAATGATGAAATGCAAAAGATTCAAGTAATTCTTCATAAGTGAGAAGTATTATTTTACTTTTCCATTTTATCTTTTTCTTTAATATTTCACATTAGGGACTATGTTCATATTACGTGTGAGGGGGAGATAAACTAGAAAATATTTAAAAAAAGAAATTAAATAAAAATTTTGACTGAAAAATAATATTTTTATGATCACATACAAGCACTTTGACTCTGGATTGATAACATGACTAGCATATTTATACCACCCAAAATTAAAAAAATTAAGATTTGTGAGGGATCTAGATCTTAAGAATTCATACGGGTTATACCATCCTTTTAATACCTAAAATGATTTTTATCTTAGCTTTTCTCGAGTTAAGGTCTTGGATAAGCGACTGCATTAAGTGTTCTCATCTATCATTGTACGGCTCGTGTATTTATTAGTTTGTCACCTTTTTTGCGAGCATTGGTATCGATATTAAATTGTTGAGTGTGCTGGTGATTTTAATTCTAGAAACTTGTGCTTTGAAATCTCTTTTTGAGGGACCGCAGTGAAACAGTTTCGGTGTTATAAATATTTTTTACGAGATTAAGAGGTGATAAAATATAAATATAAGTAGCTAATAACTTGTGCAAAAGCTTTTTAATAAAAATTTTCTGAAATTTTATTCCGTACGAATCAAAAGACCCATAAATGCGGGTATTATGGGTATCGATATTCTAATAAAGTGCGAAGGTTGCAAACTTCTAAGTTCGTTTGAAGTAATGTGATTATCCTAAGTATGGGGGGAAAGCAAGGTTCCCCCAAGTTAAATTGAAATAAGGCAAAATAAGCCAATGAGTAAAAGAAAGTGATGAAGTGAAGGAATGGTATGTTACATTTACGGATAAGGTGGATTATGATTTTATTATAAACCTTTTTTGACAAATATAAAAATAATAATATAACTAAATAAATTACCTCTTTTGATGTTTATGTTTGGTGCTTACGCCATGTCGGTGAAGTTTAGTTTCTTGTACAAGCCTATGGTAATTTGAACATTTCATGACTGTGCGTATGAGTGACTTCCGTTTACTATCTATTTCACCAAATTGAGCGAGTGTGAATCAAACTTATCTATAAAAATTCGTGAGTTGCTTTGTCGCGTTATCTATGCTTGTGATCATTAATTTGTTTTATTAAAAACGAAATACTTTCGCTTTGATTGCTTGAGGGCAAGCAATAAGCTAAGTATGGGGGGATTTGATAACGCTCCAAATATACACTAAATATCCCTCAAAAATGTGTGAAATATATATGTTAATGCATGAAATATTCAATGTTTGGTTGCTTGTTGGTATAATAATTGTTTCAAGACCAAGGATGACGAAAAGGACTAAAAGCGTAAAGATATTCCGTTAAATACACTAACAGTCGTCAATAGAAGGATCTAGAAGAGAAGATTTAATGAAAAATGCCAAAGTGCAACGCACTTCCAGGAAGTGCGGCGTACTTTAGAGCGGGTTAATGCAATTTAATACCCAGGCCAAGTGCGGCGCACAAATTCTCTTGTGCGGTAGGATACCTCTTGTTGAATCCCACTTCAATAGATAGAATTCCTTAAGCTTGTTTAAAGTTTAGTTATATTAGATAAATCTAACACAACTATAGTAGAAACTTTGTTAAGTGTATTAAAGATTATGCGGAATCTAATCTTTTAATGTTAGAAGAATTCTCAATGAAACAGTAAAACACAATGAATTCAACCAATAATAAAAGCTCCAATATTATTAAGAATAATACAAATACTCTTATAGTATTAGGGTTACAAAACCTTAAAGCTATAACGATATCAAAACAAAAGATTTCTAGATTGCAAACTCTATGCCCTAGGACCTTCTTTTATACACCAAGGAGTCCTAGTCGATTTACAATATATTCCTAAAACTTAGAATATTCTCTATGATCTATTCTATAAATATCAAATACTTATCATGTAAGTAATCTTGATCTCCAAACAATCTTTATCCTTTCTTCTGTCTTTATCCTTTCTCTGACAGTAGAAACTCTTTTAGCAGTCTTAATCTTTGAGCAGTTGTAACTTATACACCAGCAACATTAACTGAGTACAAGCAGTAGTAACTACTTAGAAGATTTTCTTCAATCTTCACCAGCAGTACTAACTTTATACTAGCAGTACTAATATATACTAATAGTAGTAACTGTGAACTAGCAATACTAACTACTTAGCATATTTTTCATTAAAGTTAATGAACATCACTAACTTTAGCTTAGCAGCAGTAACACAAACCCGAGCATCAATAACTCTATTATCATCAAGAAGTCTTTTAATCCTAACATAAGACTCCAACGAAGATTCGTTAATTTTTAGGTCTTGCCGGTTACTATCGAAGATTCATTGAAGGATTTTTAAAGATCGCCAAATCAATGACCAAGCTGACAAACAAGAAGCAACTTTCCAACTATTAAAGGAAAAGTTGTGCAGTGCACTTATCTTAGCTTTACCTAAAGGAGCTGAGAACTTTATTGTTTATTGCGATGCTTCGCATAAAGGATTAGGAGTGTTGACGCCGAACGAGAAGGTGATTGCTTATGCATCACGTCAATGGAAGATTCATGAGAAGAATTATACAACTCATAACTTGGAGTTAGGAACAGTAGTGTTCGCTCTAAAGATTTGGAGGCACTATCTGTACGGAACAAAGTGTACCGTGTTTACTGATCACAAAAGTTTAAAACACATCCTTGATTAGAAGGAGTTGAACATGAGGCAAGGTCGTTGGTTAGAATTGCTCAGTGATTACGATTGCGAAATTCGTTGTCACCGGGGGAAAGCAAATGTTATGGCTGACGCTTTGAGCAGAAAAGAACGAATTAAGCCATTACAGGTTCGAGCCTTATTTATGACTATTGGTTTGGATCTTCCAAATCAAATTTTGGAAGCTCAGACTGAGGCAAGAAAAGCAGAAAACCTTGAGGCTGAAGATGTGGGAGGTATGCTGGTTGAGACTTCAAGGGAATCAGAAAACCCTAGAAAAGAAAAGCTAGAACCGCGTGCTAACGGAACGCTGTGTTTGAATAACAGGAGTTGGTTGCCGTACTATGGTGATCTAAGGACTTTGATTATGCATGAGTCCCACAAGTCAAAATATTGTGTCCATCTGGGTTTTGACAAGATGTACCAAGACATGAAGAAATTATATTGGTGGCCCAACATGAAAGCTGATATTTCCACCTATGTTAGCAAATGTTTGACATGCCTAAAGGTCAAAGCTGAACACCAAAAACCATCTAGTTTGTTGGTGCAACCTGAGATTACCCAGTGGAAGCGGGACAATATCACCATGGATTTTATCACCAAGCTCCCTAGGGCGTCAAGTGGTTATGATACCATTTGGGTGATTGTAGACCGACTTACCAAGTCTGCACACTTTTTACCAATGAGGGAAAATGATTCTATGGACAAGTTGACAAGGTTGTGCTTGAAAGAAGTGGTCACAAGACATGGAATACTAGTCTTGATCATTTGTGACCGTGACGGTAGATTTACGTCAAATTTCTAGAGGTCATTTCAGAAGGCTTTGGGTACTCGTTTGGATATGAGTACTGCTTACCATCCGTAGATCGATGGACAAAGTGAAAGAACCATTTAGACACTAGGAGATATGTTACGCGCGTGCATGATAGACTTTAGAAATGGTTAGGATAGACACTTACTGCCAATTGAATTCTCATTTAACAATAGTTATGATAGCCTTATCATAACACATACATACACACGAAATGCTTAAGATTCTAGAAAGAGAGAGATGTTTTAGAGAGAGAAAGAACAAGAGAGAAAATAAAAGAGTGGTTGATTAGCTTAGAAGAAAGAAAGAGAACCAACAACTTCTCCACACTTGTAGAGGGCTTTATATAGTAGCTATTAGCTGGCCATGGGCTTTGGTGGGCTTCCATGGACCGGGCTTAATATTTAATGGGCTTTAAGCCCGCAACTTAGACCCAATTAGCTTATAGAATTCATGGGAACATTAACTAGACTAATACAAGGTTCGGGAATATTAATGACCATCACTTTAATAAAAACTAAGTCTAACAATCTCCCCCTAAGGGGTGGTCATTGCACATATGGCTTCACTTCTTATGACGTCTTGAGTCTTAGAACCTTGTTGTTAGCCTTAAAATATGTCGGCTAATACGGAATTACATTAGGTTAGATAGGCAAGACTCGCAGGGACTTAAAATGTCTAGTTACGATAGTTTAGAGAGTCAAGGCCTATATATACCCCCTCCATACTTCCATGGAGGGGTAAGGATAATCATTTACTTGTAATAAGGTGTGTGTCTTTCTCTCTCTAGAAAACACACATCTTCCCTTTCTTTCACTAAATAATATGGCAACTTATTATTTCTATCCTCCCCGACCTCCGGATCGATCCCTTGTTATGTGAATCTTATGGTTAACACTTGTAGTCTTGGGAATTCTTTTGAAGTTCCTTTTGCATGCTTGTGATCATGGATCTTGATCTTTAACTTGACATTCAAAAGAAAAACGCAAGAAACAATACCATTATTTTGATTTTATTACGTGACATTGAGGTGTTAAAGTGTGGTTACTTTCGCTAGCTTACAACAAATCCATAGTAATGTGTAGTAAGGTTTTACAATTCATTTCGGGGCTTAAACGAAAGATTTGATGAAACATTTTTTCTTGGTTGCGTTTTGGTTGTATGAACATTGCTTCGTTGCGTTTTGGATAGAAAAGCATTGCGTTTTGAGTATAGAAACAAACAAGTACCGTACTTGAAAGTGACATTTGTACTCATTGCGTTTTGATTGGAAGAACATTGGTTTGGCTTAAAACAAAACTCATTGCGTTTGGATTAAAAACTCACTGGTTTTGTTTCTCAAGTATTGCAGTTTTGATTCAGTCGCTGCGTTTTGATTATAAGTCATTGCGTTTCTGATTCAAGTCGCTGCGTTTGATCTAAAGTCGTTTTTGTGCGTTTTGATTCTCAAATTCACTGTGATTTGATATTTTTGTCCTTAAGTTAATTGTGTTGCGTTTTGTCTCCACATGTTGTGTTTTGAAGACCATCACTTAGGTACCGTCTTCGGAATCTCGGGTTCCGGTATCGGAGTTGATTTTGGTAAAGTCTTCGGAATCTCGGGTTCCGGAATTGGTTTAGGGATAACCGGAGGTGGGATTTGAGCGGTACTTCCTTGGAAATCATTTTGCTCCTCATCCGTTATTTCCTCGGTCTCTCGTTCCACTACCTTTTTCGGGGAAGGTTTAGTTGGATTCGAGGGTCCCTCGTAAGCTACACCACTTCGGGTAGTGATTGCTTTCATCTCGCCCTTCGGGTTAGGAATCGTATTACTCGGAAGAGTACCCGAAGGTGAGGCTTGGGCTTGAAAGAAACTACTTAACATGTTTTGAAGATTATTTTGCAACGTGTTTTGAAAAGCATTATTTTGACTCATCAAAGCGGTTTGTTGATTCTTGATGGTATTTTGAATCTCGTTCTTTAACTCTCCTTTCATCGAAGTGATTTGGTATTGCAAATTCCTAATCGTTTGATCATTAGACTTCTTGTAATTCGAAAAATCATTTGAAAAATCGTTCACTTGATTATTAGGCACTTGAAACGGTTGATTTTGAAACCCTTGGTTTTGAAAATTCGAAGCATGATTAACTTGACCTTGAAAACCTTGATTTTGAAAATTGTTCCCTCGATTGAAATTATTCCCTTGACCTTGATTATTATAATTCCTATTTTGACTTTGATTTTGCACCGGAGCAAATCCTGGTGGTGCCATTTGATTACTAACTCGATTTGGTGGGGCTTGTTGATTATAAGTTCCCGTGGTTGCACAAACATTTTGGTTATTATCGGTAGCCGGACAATTATACCATGCATGAGCTCCACCACAAGTAACACAATTTTCCTCAACCGCCTTAACCGGTGCGGGAGGGACAACAACCTTTTTAGAAACAATCTCGACTAAGGTCGAAAGTTGATCCGCAAGTTTATCAATTCGTTCATCCGTTTTGCTAACATTTTCCCTAGAATTAACCCTAGAAGCATTTGTTTTGTTTCTCGAATAACGCACTTTTGACTTGTTTTCAATTATATTCAAAGCTTCCCTAGTAGTCTTACTTAACAAATTACCACCCGCCGCGGCATTTAAGGAGTCTTGTTCATTCTCGGTTAAACCATTATAAAAGGTATCAACTTGAGTTAACTCCGAAAATCCGTGGTGAGGGCAAGATCTAAGCATACCCTTAAAACGTTCCCACGCTTCACTAAAAGATTCATCGAATTCTTGTGAAAAACGAGAAATTTTGTTCTTAAGGTGAGTGGTTTTTGAAGGGGGGAAAAATTGGTTAACGAACTTGGTAACGAGATCGTCCCAAGTTAAAATTGAATTCGGAGGTTCTTTCTCGTACCAAGTTTTAGCGGCTCCCTCGAGCGAATAAGGAAACATCATGAGCTTAATTACATCATTAGGCACATTCCTAAATTGTAAGGTCAAAGTAATCCTTTTGAAACTATTAATATGAGCATGAGGATTTTTATTTTCTAAACCATAAAACGGGTTCGCTTGAACCAATTGAAGCAAATTAGTTTTGATCTCAAAATGATCGGCATTGATTTCAGGTAAAACAATAGCTTCTCCGTAACCCTCGGTGGGTGCACGGAGTAATTCCTTCATAGTTCGATCTGCCATCGCAACTATGGTTTGTCCGGGAATTGGCTCTTCTAAATTACAAGGTTTAACAACAACCGGAAGAGTTTGTTGTTGTTGACGACGGTTACGGTTACGAGTTTGCGAACGAGTGCGCATGCACTTAAGAAGAGAAAAATTAAAAATTAAAAATCTAAAATTAAAAGAAAATTTTTACACTAATTTTTTTGGATTTTTTTTTTAAATTTAATATTCACAACAAATTTTAACGGTTACACGAAAGAGACTTAAACCAAATAATCAACTACTTCACGGTAGCTCTTAAAAATTGCTTTTTAAGGTGAGCCGTACTTCGTAGAGACACAAATGGCAAGTGTTAAATCTTTGGTTCGATTTGGGAACTTTTCAAGTTCACCGGAACTTATTTATGATAATACCTCAATTGAAGGTATTATATGTTGGTGTTCTTTTACCAACTTTGTTTATTAAATTTCTTTTTTAAAGGATAATTTTTTTGAATTTTTGATTCTTTTTTTGTGTTTTTTATATGATAGCTATACTAAAAAGAAAAGAAAAATATTTTTTTACTTTTTATATTTTATGATTTTTTTTGAACTTTTTGAAGAATTTTTAAACAAAAATAAAACTTTCGAGGACGAAAGGATCTTCAAACCTAATCAACAAACACAAAACAAGAGATTCGTTAACTAAAATCCCCGGCAGCGGCGCCAAAAATTTGATACGCGAATATAATACACTAATATATAATATTTCCACAAGAGAAATTAAGAAAATTCCCTAAGGAAAATTCACTATTTAAAAAATATATATATATAATATATAATATACGTATGTTTACCGGAAAGCATGATTTCCCGGGTCGTTTTCCCAACGATTTGAGAAATTGAAACCTCGCTCGATATTGGATACTGATTTGAATGGGTTTGAAGATTGATTGGGTTTTCTATATCTACTAATTAAAAATAAGCAATTAAAAACAATCAAAGCACTTAACAAATAACGGGAAACAAATAAAACGCGACAATTAAGCAAGTAAACTAAATTTAATTCCTAAAAATGTAAACTAAATTTCTAAACCTAAGATAGGACAAAAGAAAATTTTAGGAAAAAGAAAAACTTTTTTTTTGATTATTTTTGAATTTATTATGAATTTAAATCTATTTTAATCTAATTAAATCCTAAAAAATAGCAGATAAAGTACTAAAAATTTAGAAAAATGATTTTTAAACTTAGAAAAGTCTAAAATAACATAAAAACCCAGAAGACTATTTTTAACTATTTTTAAAATTAAAATCCTATTTTTAAAATTAAAAATAAAAGCTCAAAAATGAAAATTAAGATCTAAAAAGTGTAAAAATGATTTTACTGAATGTAAACCTAAAGCTATTTTTTATAATACTAAAAACTAATTTTTTGTATTTTTATAAAACTTTTTTCTATTTTGTTATTGATTTTTTTAAGGTTTTAATTTTCGAAAAACTACTAAAAATAAACTAATTGATGAAAAATTATGAAAATTCCAGGAAAAAACTATAATGCAACGAAGATTACTAGAAAAATAAATGAAAGAACTCAGCTTATTAAATAAGCTGAGAAAAGAGCTTATATAGCTACGACTTATAAATGAAAAGGTAAATTAAAACTTGTATAAGTATTTAATGAAAGGAAACACTGATGGATGAGCTATTGTAGCACACTTGTTAACACGTATGGCATATAAGAGGGAGGTCGTGGGTTCGAGGCAGGCAAACCCTAACTTTTTGCAATTTTTATTTTTCTTACTTTTAACAAATCTAAATATCTAAACTTATTAAAAACATGATTTTAAACAACTTTAAAACTGAGCTTTTTATCTGAAAGTGACAAATAAGCTCTTAAAACAGCTTATGAATAAGCTGTTTCAGAAAGAGAGCTTTTGCCCTTGGTTTCACTTAAACAGCTATAAAAAGCTAAAAATAAGCTTAAACTAAAAACTAAAAGAAGCTATAGAAAGCTTATGATGTACTTAATCTAAATAAGTAAAGAGATGAGAACTTAAAACACTAGAAGATAGCTGAAAATGATGATTAAAGTAGCATACTCAGGAAACAAGATAATAAGCTTAAAAATTCTATATGCTCAAATGCTCAATAAGCTATACTACTCACTCAGCTTTTGAAAACTACTTAACCTATATATATGCTAAGTAAACAAATCATAAAAACTTAAGTTATAAGCTAGAAATTAAAACTTAGAAAGCTACTTAAACTAAGAACTGTTTTTGGGCTTTTTGACTTTTTAATGACTTATAAGCTAAAATTTTCCTAGGAATTTAAGCTAGAAAATGAAAGTTAAACCCTAATCTATATTAAGCTATTCCTAATCTATAAGATACTAAAGAATAGGCTTCTAAACCCTACAAATGCTTGCTTAAAATAGGGCTTAAAGACAGACTACATACTCAGCATATGCTGAGTATGTTAGTCAGTGTATGCTGATGCACTTGGCCAAAGGTAAAACCAAAAGTGCAGGTATCCTTGTGGATTCTACTGCACTACAATCACTCAAATAGAGTGTTAAAACACAGACCAAGCAAGATCCAAACCTTGAAAGGCTTAGATCAAAGTTTCATAAGTAAACAAACTTAAGCTACAAATTCCCCTGGTGCATGAATACTTAAAATAAGCCATAACTTTTTGATTTTTACAAACTAAGCTTTAAAAAACTCTATTAAAACTAATCTTAAATGAAAACTCAACTATCTCAAACAATTTGCAAAACTTATTTTGACTTTTTGATGTCAAACAGTCTTAAACCAAACACCCCTTAAGGTTTTTGACAGACTTAGAAAAGCTTTTGAATTGAAAACTAATTAGGAAAACTTGATTACCAGACATTAACTAGCTTAATTCAAACCTAATTAACACAATTTAACAACTACTTTAAGCTAGAATTAAGATCTAATCTATAACTTCTTATTTTTGGTTTTTTAAGGTTTAATGACAAATTATATAGAAAACTATGATCTAAAATGATTAAGTTAAAAAAAATGAACAAACATACTTAATAAGCTAGATTAAGGATTATTAAGCACTAATAAGCAAACTGAATAAGCAATTAATCAATAAGCAAGCATATAAGTAAATATTAAGCTATAATTGAAAGTGAACAAGGAATTTAAAAATGAAACTTACTTTCTCCTCTAGCTAAACAAGAGGACTTAATAAAAAGCAGCTACAAGCTCTCCTAGCTTATAAATAAGCTAGGAGTTAAGTCCTTCTTTGACCCTTCCATAATTGGTCAAACTTCCCAAAAAGCTTCAACAATCCACAAGTGTATGTTAAGATGATTAAAGGTTTAGATATGATTAATACTGAATTAAATAAGCTCCATTTCAGCTTATAGACTGAAAGAGCTTAATATGAGCTTATTAGCTTATTGAGACATATAGGATTTTTAGAGAGCTTATGAGTTGAAAGAAAAGAGAACTTATAACAAATTTAAACCAAATTTCATTAAAAAAACTGAATTATATTACTTAAAACGAAGTTACAACTGATTTTAAATCAAAATTACATTAAGCTTTGAAAAAAAACTACACTAGGCTAAAACTAGAAAAGAAAAGAAAAGACATCGTGTGTGTGTGATGGGGGTGCTATTTATAGCACCATAGTGAAGCTTCTAGGCCTTTGAGTCTCTGCACGCTCCTCTTAATCTACACCCTTCAATTCTTCAATCATTGGATCTTAAGTTTTAGCCGTTGGATCATATGCACACTCACACGGATTGCCAAGCTGTCATTCTTTGATGTGACAGCTTGTGCTAGTTGTGTGAGAGCATTAAGTGTAAAAATTGAGCTTCACTTGTGCTTTCTCTCTTGTTCACGATCCTTGCTTGAGCCAATGAGCCAATGATAAGACTGTTTTGACCTTGCTATTGTGTAAGAGAGCCCTTGAATAGTCCTTTGTACCCTTTGATTTTAATTTGCCCCTTGATTTACCCTGGTAACTAGACGAGGACGATGGATGAATAGTGAGTTGTTCTTCGCGCCCAAATTTTAACTGAAAGGGTTAATTCAGTTGTAACTTTGGGAATATTGCAAATATGGCCCTTGTGTATGTTTATAAACGGTATAGTGTAAAAAGAGTTTAGCAATTGGCAGTTTAGGTCCTTGTGGTTTATGAAAAGGGGTTATCGGGCTAAGGGCTTGGGCTTTTGGATCCGGGTGAGGCCCATTTAGGGTTTTGAGGCCCATTAATAGTTTTAGGGACTATTTTTGGACTTTTCTGAAAGTTAAGGGGTTATTACAAAACACTTTGGGTCTTGTTGACTTTTGTTGACCAAGATTGACTGGAGTTGATTGTAACTCTTCCGTTCTCGTGTCCGTGTTTTCTTGTTTTTGATGGTTTTCTTGTGATTTCTGATATATCCGTACCTGCACACACAGAACACAGAAACAAGTATATTTTTGCCATTTTTCACTGTGTTTTGGGTTTAATTGGGTTATTTTAAGCATAAATGGATATGTGTATTTTACACTTATCAAGATGCTAAGACAAAGATGTACTTCAGGAGATGAACATCAGTATCACATTGATCGGATGAAGAATTTCTTGCAAAGTGACATTGTTTGGGAAAGCAGAAAGGAAATTCTTGTCTCTTCGCATCCACGAAAGATCACACCATTAGTTCAAAGCTATCAACAGAAGATTAATCTCACTGCACCAACAATTACATTCCCAGGAATTAAAGAATATGATATGTTTTCTATTGTTTATGAGCCCGTACATGGAATCATTTACACTAATAGCAAGAAAGAGAAAAAGGTGACGAGACATTCAGAGATACATAAGTTTTGTGATGCAACACTGAGAAGAACGCTTGAAGGACTAAAGAGTTATTATAATGATGTCAAGTATGGCTATGTGCAAAAAGAACTCACAAATGATGAAGTTGAGTTTCTTAAGTTGTTTGAAGAAGAGATTAAAGTTCGATTGAATTATCGAGATTAAATGAGAAGATGGGAGATGTAAGTGAATGGAAGACCACTTGGACCAAGGAGGGAACGCCCAGAATAATCGACCTTTAGGGGGAGATTGTTAGGTTTATGGAAAAGAGTTGATTATGTGGTTTTATTATATTTTGTTATTAGACTTTATTTTGTTTAGTTTAATATAGCTTGTAATAAGGTTTATTATGCTTTAAGTAAGAAATAGCATAATAACCAAAATCTAGAGACTAGTATTAACAAGTTAGGAAAATAAGGAAGGGAAGCCTCCCTCCCATTGCCTATAAATAGCCCTCTAATCTTAATTAGAGGGTGATGCCCTTGTAATTAACTCTCATTTTCCCTCCATAATAAGATTTGAATTTTCCCTTTACTTGCCCTCATTCTCTCTAATCTTACATGTTGATATGATTGATTCATGATTCATGTGACCTATCAAAAGGGCTTATTTTGATGATTTGCTTATTTAATAAGCTACGTTATAGCTTATTTGGGTATGTATGATTTCAGCTTGGGCTTGGCCCAAGTAAGGGTTTGTTTGGTTGTGTGGTCCGGCGCCAAGGTGGGCTTGACCCACTTGGTTTGCTTATTCGACTTGGTTAATGGATTTGGATAGTTGATTTGGTTAATGGATTGAAATAATGGGTTTGGTTTTTCTTGGTTATTAGGTTTGGTTTTGGTATCGGATTATTTTGAGCTTATGATTTTCGGATTATTTTATAAGCTTATAGCTTATTGGTTTTCGGCTTATTTTTGTAAGCTTATAGCTTATTGGTTTTTGGCTTATTATTTTATAAGCTTATAGCTTATTGGTTTTCGGCTTATACTAAAAGCTTATGGCTTATTGTTGGGTTATCGGCTTATATATATATATATATATATATATATATATATATATATATATATATATATATATATATTAGGATCAAATAAGAAGTTTTCTTAAAATAAGAAGGATAAGAAGTAACTATAATCGCATATTCGAGATGCACCGACTTAAATTAGATGCATCCTATATAGATTTGATGAATTTTAATGCGGATCATAATGGTGTTTTATAGCTTTTAATATATTGCTTACGTATATTAGATGCATTTTATGATTTCTCTTGTTTTTTGTTCCTCTACATGTGCCAAAATCATGAAAATCAATTTGCACCATCTACACATCAAATTAACTTTCGAAACTCAAAATGGTGCATCTTAATGAATTAAAATGCATCTAATGCAAGTCGTTGCATCTCAAGTGTGTGGTTTTAGTCACTTCTCACCACTTCTTATTTTAATTTACTTCTTCTGGGGTCCCTTCTTTTTATTTATAGATATATATACTATATAATATGATATATATATATATATATATATATATATATATATATATATATATACAATATTATGAGCTTATAGCTTATTGTTTCGGCTTAATGATGCTACGGATATATGCGATTTCGACTTATATTTGATTCGGATTAATGGGCTTAAGGTATATTGTATTTTGGATTATATTTTTGGACTTATGTAAAGAGGTATGGACTAAGCTTTGCTATCGGGCTAATTACTTAAGACCATAATGGGCCATAAGGCCCAATAACAAGTAAATGAATTAGTGGACTTATAAATGGACTAAAGGATTTGTGTTGGACTAAGAGATTTGTGTTGGACTAAGAGGGATTTTGTTGGACTTGTCAAATGTAAAGGGATTATTTTGCTACGGTTTGATAAAACGTGTTGAAGGCATTGATGTTGTCGAAATGTGTCGGGTTTGTGAAAAAGTGTTTTGGATTAAGGTTTTAGACCTTGGGAAAAGTCATAAAGACGTATGGGTCATGCCGAATTTTCGAAAGAATTATATACTTAGAGATTATGCTAAAAAGGGATAAAATTTTCAATGTTTTAATAATAATAGTTATTTCACTTGAAAATTTAATACAAGACGAAAGATGTAATTTCTCGAAACTTTTTTTAATATTTAATATTTATAATCATTGTGTCAATCTTATTTGAGGGAGTAAAGGATAAGTTTTATAGGAGATTAAGTGTCAAATAAAAGCCATTAGACATATTTAATTGCGAAAAGTTATACCCCGTTAGCCCGATAATAAGACGAAAATAATAATAAAATATTATTATTTTATTTAATATAATTTAGTAGATATATATATATATATATATATATATATACATATATATATATATATATATATATATTATATATATATATATTTAAATATATATATTGTATCGATTACGGAAATATGGATTATTTATCTTCGGCATTCGAGCTCTTGCTCATTCCTTTTTGTCAGTTTTTTGCGAAGTATTTTGGTCGATTGTATCGTTCAACGATTTGAGGTGTTTGAGATTTATTGTATTGATGTCGCACTTTTCCCAAGTGTTTTTGAATCATTTTCACGTAATTACCACACAACCATAATATGAGTTAACGTTTTATAACGAGATAAGGTCTTAGTAATAAGACGACGATTTTTGTAATGGGTTAACGGTATGAGATAACGAGTTTGGAATGATATAAATTGGAATTGAGATTTTGGGATGAAAATGAGGATTTTGCGTGAGTAAAGATGAACACTTGTACAATAAGATAATTTTGTATGAGTATTGATATAGTGAGTATATATTAGGTCGTTGCCGGGTACATTGTGCGCTTGTGTAGAGATTGATTATGTTCTGCCTTATTTGAGATTGTGCGGTTCCTTTTGATTGTTGATTGAGGTGAGTTCTCGTAGCCCTACTTTTTACTGTTTTTCCGTTGGTGGAAAAATACTACTCAATGTTTTGAATTGATCTGTGCGAAATGTGGTTTTATTTTTGGGACAAGTTATGTGCTTATGATTGCTATATGAATATTATGTGTTGTATGAGTGTTTGGAGCGGATGGGTACGCCTACCTAGTATTTGTGTGATTATTGGAGCGGATGGGTATGCCTATCCTAGTTTGTGTGTGGTCTTGCCCTAATTATAGTGCTCCAGCTAGTAGGCCCTTTAGGTGCGTAAGTGACATATGGTTATTGATTAATGGTTATGCTAAGGTTGTTTGCATGTATTCACTGTCATATAGCATTATTGTCCACTGTTGAAATATTGGCACAGCTTTTGAGTTTAAGGTCAAACCTACGAGATCACCAACATTATTGTTGACATTTTCGAGTATCATTTTCAGGTGTGTTAAATCAAAGATATGTGAATGGTATTGGACGAAAAAGGATGTAATCCAAGGAGACTGGGTCAAGATGGTCATGATTATTGTATTTTGTCAAGTTTTTAACTTGTAAATTTTTTGTAGACTCAAGTTTCATGAATGTAAATTATAAAGTGTATGATTTTGTATCTTGTGCGATGAATGGTATCGTCACATCTCGTGTTTCCGCCACTGACGGGGTGTGACAGATTGGTATCAGAACCAAGGTTATAGAGAATGCCGGTTTTTATAAAGTAAAAATAAAAAGCGCAACTATAACCAAAAAGTGAAGTATGTTTTTAGTAAAACCTTGAACATGGAGAAAGTCAAATAGCCCGAGCAGTTCATGGTATTATTCCTAAATTACGCATAGCCTAATCAACTATGCTTAATTCAGGAAGGACTATGAAATGATGTGGTTAGTTTTCTAAGTTATGTTAGAGGAAGGAAGGGATGCGTGAGTAATGTGACCACCTGAAAATGATAGAATGTAAATTGATGAGAACACTTGCGAGTGTTGAGATTTAGATTATGTTGATTTTAGGATTGCCATGCTGCCTTAGTAGTAGTAGTGTGCGATGCCTTAAGAGTGTAAGTAAAATTGTCACGGGTAGCGATGATTGATTGATTGATTGATGTTGGCCATGCTTGCCTTAGTGTAGTGCGTGTTGCCTTGAGAATTTTATGGATAGTCGCAGGTAGCGACGTGATTTAGGAATATGCTTTTGTGGATTACGTGTTTTATGTGTTGACCAGTTGTGCCCGTTCGGTATCAAACCTGGTCGGTAATTATTCGTTGTTCGTATTCTTCCTGATATATTTAATATATATATATATACAGTTACAAACGCCTAATTTCAAACGCTATAATGATTTGTATATGTAAGCATAATGATGCTGATAATTTGGATAATAATATTTTATACTTATACCCTTTTATAGTGTTATCACAGGATGTCTACCCTAGTGTTCCTAGAGAGTTCCACCCAGGCTGACGGAGCTCAGAGCTCCTGAGTGCCCGTATCACTTCCTGAGGATCCCTATGAGGCCATTAGACAGGCTTATTTGGATGGGACAGACACTGAGTCCGAGCCTTTCGAGGACCCCATTGATACTAAGACACCTGAGTTACCCCTTACTATAGCACCACCTAGATCACTACCTGAGAGTACTCCACTCGCTTTAGTTCCCATTCTTCGCAGGACCGCACGTATGGCTGTGCGCGTCTACTTGATATGTCATCGGGCCTCTCTTCTAGTATGACAGAGGTGGCAGCTATGTCTGAGTCCGCATTTCGTAAGAGGTTTAGGTCCTCTTACGAGAGTTCACCATCTGTGTCGCCGCCAGACCATCCTTCGCGGAAGCGTTATCAAACTACATCTGAGTTAGTAGAGGATAGTGAGGAGGATGAGGAGATAGGGGAGAGTATGGATTCTGACAGTGTAAGTGAAGACGCAGAGGACAAGGGTCCTACTGCAGAGGATGAGGATCCTACTGCGGAGTATGAGGGTCTTACTACGGGGGTCAAGGGCCCCGGTATGGATGATGAGAGTTATGGATTAGATGATGAGGGTCATGGTTTAGACGACGAGGGTCATGGTGTAGAGAGTCATGGACTTAGTTTAGAGGAGGAGGAGGCTGTACCTGGGGGTTAGCAGCAAGCAGCTTTGGTTGTGGGGATAGCTGTGAGCGCGCCTCTAGGACTTGAGTATGGAGCGTTGAGGCGCCGAGAGTTGGCGTTAAAAGAGGATCATGTATACAGTACGTTTTAGATCGGACAGGGTTCTGGATCCGCACCAGAGTCCGAGAGACCTGAGAGGGTGTCGGCATCTAGACAGCCCACACTCACCTCATGGACAGACCCAAAGGACGGTATGGTTTATATGGATGTTCTTGCTTACCCACCACCACCACCTGTTCAGACACCACCTTTACCCGAGTGGATGTCTGGTTCACTTCTCATTTCTACATCACCTTTTGTTATTCCTTCGCCCATTTCATCAACGCTGACTGTACCATCTCCTGTAGCTACACCCGCTGCACTTAAGACTAAAGGATTTCTGACTGAGCTAGGAGCTCAAGTCAAGATGCAAGGGGGATTGATTCATGATCATGCAGTACGGTTAGAAGAGATATCGCATGCTCTATTTGAGAGGTACGATAAGGACATATGAGAGTTATTTACTAGGTCAGGGGTGGTTAGGGATGCGATTTTCTCCTAGAGGTACCGGTTTAGGAGTCTAGAGTATGAGCAGGAGAGGGTCGCAGTGACATTTGGAGCGATATGGAGACCAGTGTTAGCCTTGGAGTCGTAGGCAGGTCAGACGGATGCACAGAGAGCAGCTCTGTGTGGCATGCCATCAGTGATATGCAGGGAGAGAACCAAGATTTATGGTTACTGCTTGCTGAGGAGAGACGTGCACGATTAGAGTTGGCTGAGGTTGTTGACGGTATAAGGAGAGGGCAGGAGCCTAGAGGAGATGCGTAGGGTATATGAGGTTTGGATTAGTAGTTGTGTATATCACTAAACTGGGTAGCATCGGTTAGTGTCAGTTATTCTTAGAAAAGTTTCTTTTTGTATTGGTGGTTATGGTGAATTATTCTAGTTATTAGGTGATTTTTATTTAAACCGTTTCGTATTAGTGAAGGAAATTTTGTTCGATCTTCATGGATAGTGGTATTTTGTGTTGTTTTGTGTTAGTTTGAGAGCGCAGTTTTGCCCGTGTGTGAGTGCATTGCGATTGGTTGCTCGTGATAGAGTGGATACCCACTTCTTTATTAGGATGTGGTGTGTGATGTATTTAGTGTATTCTGTAAGCTTGAAATGCATTCGGGCTGAACGATTATACCATCTTGTTAGGATATATTATAGGAAGGTAATAGACCATGAATGGTCACGGGGAGTATTGGAAAGAGTGTGATGACCAATTGAGGAACCTGGTCATACTTTTGACTGTGTAAACTTTTGGGAGGTATCTTGACCTACCTAAGTGAAGCGAGATTTAAGACACCCATTGAGTAGATTGATTTGAAAAAGTTTAAAGCATATAATGATGTGGTTTAGATTTTGGAACGGCCTTCCTAGAAGGGTAGAGCCGAGATTGTTTGACCAAGTAACGTATACTTGGGGATTTTGAGTAAGTAAGTGTTAATAAGGTAGAGTATGAGTCGTGTTGTGTAGGACGTATACCCCGTAGGGTTAGTCCCGTTGGTTGAATAACCGAAAAGATTTGGAAATGCCAATTCTGATAGAATTGTTGTCACGTCAAAGACGGGATCGTATCCTGACACCCGACTGAGACAGAGAGACCTAAGTTTGGGAAATTGTAAATCTAAGAGATAGCATGAAAGGCTATTATAATTTTATGATCGGATATGGATTGACTGTTAGAAAGTGTAGGACTGGATTGTGGAAAGACTTAGGTAGTGTTTGATAAAGACTTAATGAGTCTTAATTGAAAATTTGGTGAATTAATTAAGTCATTAAAGGCTTGTTTGTTTTTTGCTTAAAGTTAACAAATGACTTTCTAGGAAAAGCCATGAGGGAGAGGGTCTCCATATTAAGTCCATGACTTAAATAATAAGTTTACAAATTTACCCTCCTACTTTTTCACATATATTCCCACATAACTGTTTTTCAGGGTATAAAAGTAATTTTCTTCAATTCAGACACTTTATTCAGCACAGAAAACAAACAGTCATATATCTATAAACAAACAGACAACATATATCTAGACAGACACTTTAATTTTACAGAACTTATTAAAAAAATTAAACAAACAGGCCCTTAGTCTTTAGAGGGGTCCTAAGAAACCTCGCTTGAAAAGACTAAATCCTAGTGATTGACGTGATTCTTTGAGGAATGGAATTCCTATCAGTATTGTGAATTGATGATTTGAGTTGAACTTCAGGGCGAAATTCCTCTAAGGGGATGAGACTGTGATAACCGGTAATATTTTCCAAGGTTAAGTATTATAAAATATTATAGTTTGGTATTTTGAAGTCTTTCGATCTTGTCGGTTTTCCTGATGAAAGCTGAAAAGTTGACTTCTGTTAACTATTTTTGCGTAAAACGGTTTCGGTTTAACCGGGAGTTTGATGAAGTATTGAGTTCGTAAATGAATCATTTTTGATTTGTTTTTCTATTTTAGAGTGGTTTTGAGGTTTTCAGTGCTTTCCGGGAAGTTTTCACGCGTTTAGCGAGAAATCGTCACGCAACGCGTACCGGCACGACAGTTTATTTGAGTGTGGAGATTTAATTTTATTTATTTAATAAATTCATAATAATGAAATAGCATGGAATTAAAACGTAAATTGTGAGTGTGAGACTTGAAAGTTATCAGAAAAACAGTTGTTTTCGTGAATTTCGGTAAAAGACCGAAAAGTCGTAAAAAGGTGAAATTTTGGGTGAATATAAGGTGTCAAGCTATATTTTGTAATTTGAAGTGTTTTTAAATGGATGAGCAAGGTTCGGTTAAGTTTTGTCAAAAATTCATGAGTCGGCCGATAACGGCTCTAAATGGATTTTTTGTAGCAATTTAATGTGATAGGTGTCGTATGAATAACCTAGGTTTATGGAAAAATGATTTTAAACGCAATGGAAATGATAACTAAGTTTGGTTGACGTTTTAAATAGATGAAAATTTAGTTTTTAAGTGATCCCGATGCAAAAAGGAAGACCCGAGACTCTCCTATGATACTTGGACGCCTAGGTGGATAAGGAGGGACAAAAAGGCTAAAAACTTGCTAGTATGTTCCCTTGGTACACATATATTCCTCCACCTTAACAAATTTTTCATCATTCTCTCATTTTCAAAATAACAAAAAAATTTCTATCTCTCTCTCTCGCTCTCTCTACATTCGGACGAGCCACAAGGAAGACAAGAAACAAATATTTTGAAGATTCTCTCAAGACACGGGTGTTAAGATATATTTATTGGGTTAATAGCTAGTAGTTTCGGGTTGTTAGAAACAACGGTTTTGAGTTTTATTCGTGCGTTCACGACGAACAAACTCGTTCAAAAAAGTAAGTTTTTCAAAAAAAAACTTTGATTTAAAAGTTGTACTTTTATGATTATGGTAATGTCTAGACACTAGTTGTACAAGTTGTTCGCCAAAAAGGTACGGAACTTGAAACGACAAAGTGTAAAAAGGCGGGTGTTTGTTCGACGGCTAAAAAAGGAAAAGAAAAGAAAAGGATTTTTGAGTTTTAAATAAAATGTTGTTGTTGCGTAATTTTTATTTTATGAATATGCTTATAAGGCTTATTTGTAGTTTTGCTTATTCAATAAGCTAAGTTATAGCTTATTTGTGCTTTGTGACTTGCGGTGTGGACGGTTTCGGTGGTGGGCTCTGTACCAAACCTACCCTTTTGTTGTATAGGCCCAAAACCACGTTGTGGATTCGGTGTGCGCTCGATCCAACAGTGGGAGTATGGTGTTTGGTTTGTTTTCGGCCCATTAAGGGGTCCGTTTAGTCGGTTTCGGTCAGGTTCCAATAGGAGCTCGGCCCACTGATTTTGGCTTTTGATTTTGTGCTTATGATTTCGATTATTATTTATTAAGCTTCATGGATTTATTTTGTTTGAATTATATTAAGCTTATTGCTTTTTTTACGTTCTGCTTATATTTTTATAGCTTCTTATGGCTTATTTTATGTTTCGGCTTTTATTAAGATTTTTAACTTATTTTGTTTTGGCTTTTTTATTAGCTTATGCTTATTTGGTGTTCGATTTTGCTTATTCGGTTTGGAGCTTATGCGGTTTTTGCCTTATTTTGTGACTTTTTGCTTATGTTTTAATTCGGCTTAATGGGCTAAAGGCCCATTGTATTTCGATTTGTATTTTGGAATTATGAAAAGAAGTATGGACTAAGTTTTGCTATCAGGCTAAGCATTTAAGACCATAATGGGCCATATATATCCTAATAACCAAGTAAATGAAAATTGTGGACCTTTATGAATGGACTAGAAATTGTGTTGGACTAAAAGTGATTTTGTTGGACTTGTCGGATGTGAAGGGGGTTATTTTGCTACGTTTTGATAAAATGTGTTGAAAATATCAATGTTGTCGGAAAATGTCGGGTTTGTGAAAAGTGTTTTGGATTAAGGTTTAAGACCTTAGAAAAAGTCATAAAAAGTTTAAGGGTCATGCTGATGAATTTTCGAAAGGAATTCATACATAGAGACGTGTTTAAAAAAGGGAAATTTTTTTAAGGATTTTTAATAATGAAAAATTCGTTTTTACTTGAGAATTTAATGCAAAAATAAAATATAATTTCCTTGAAAACTTTTTATATTTACTATTATTAATCGTTGTGTCGATTTTATTTGAGGAAACGAAGGATAATTCTTATGGAAGGTTTAGAATCGAGGTAAGAGCTATGAGTCATGGACATATTTAATGACGGGACGTCGTACCCCGTTAGCCCAATAATAAGACGAAAATAATAATAAAATATATTTTTTATTTTTTTATTTTATTTAAATTATTAAATACTTATATATATTTATTATATATATAAATATATATTCATCGTTTGGATTACGAAAATGTGGATTTATTTATCTTCGGCTTGTGAGTTTTTACTCATTCCTTTTCGTCAGTTTTTCGCAGAGTATTTTGGTCGATTGTATCTTCAACGATTTGAGGTGTTTGAGCTTTATTTCTTTTGATGTCGCATTAGCCCAAGTGTTTTTGTGTCATTTTCGCTTATTACACACAACAATAATAGGAAGATATTAATGGGATAAAGTCTTGGTGATAGAACGACGGTTTTTGTAATGAATGAACTGTATGAGATAAGAGTTCTTGATTGATATAATTGAAATGGGATTTGGGATGAATGAAAAATGTGGATTTTGGTGAGTTTAAGACGAACACTTGTACAATTAGTTAATTTGTACATGTATTAAATAAAGTGAGTATATATTAGGTACGTTGCGGGTATATTGAGCGCTTGCGTAGAGATTGTTTGTGCTTTGCCCTTATTTGAAATTGTGCGGTGCTTTCATTGTTGTTTGTTTTTTCGCGGTGGGTTTTTTTACCCCTTTTCGTAGCCCACTTTGTATGTTTTTCCGTTGGGTGAGAAAATGTATACTCAATGTGTTTGAAATGTTTTTGTTATTGATATGTGTGAAATGTGGTTTTGTTTTTTAGGCGAAGATATATGCTTATGATTGTCTTGTAGTTGTTCGGTTCCGCCCATAACCAGTATTTGTGTGATTATTGGAGCGGATGGGTACGCCTACCCAGGTTTGTGTGTGGTCCTGCCCTAATTTTATTGCTCCAGCTGGTAGGCCCTTTAGGTGCGTTAATGACATATGGTTTTGGATTAGCGTGATGCTAAGATTGTTTGCATTATTCATCTTATCATATAGCACTATTGCCACTGTGGAAATATTTGTCAGCTTTTGCGGTTAAAGGTGCAAAAACCTACGAGCTCACCAACATCATAGTGTTGACATTTTCAGTTGTGAATGGTATATTGTCGTGAAAAGATGTAACCCAGGAGACTTGGGTCGATGATGGCAGGATTATTGTATTTTGTCAAGAGTTTAACTTGTAGAGTTTTTGTAAAACTCAAGTTTCTTGAATTGAATGTAAATTATAAAGTGTATGATCTTGTATCATGTCGCTTATGAAATGCTGTAGTATCATAGCATCCGTGTTTCCGCTACTGTCAGGTGTGACAGATTGGTATCAGTTCCAAGGTTATAGAGAAGCGGTTTTTATTAAATAAAATAAAAAGCGCTACATAACCGGGGAAGTCGAATGAGTCTAATTTTTGTATGAATGGCGAAAGTACAAATAAATCTGAGCAGTTAATGTTATTTCTTATATTAGGCATAGCTCTGATCAACTATGCTTAATGCTCGAAAGTCTATGAAATGATAGGTTAGTTTCTAAAGTTTATGTTAGAGCGAGGGGGAAGGGATGTGTGTAGTATTCATTTCATTATGTGAACCACCTTTAAATGCAAGGATGTAATTGATAAGAACACTTGCGGTGTTGAGATTGAAGATTATGTTTGATTTTGGATTGCCATGGTGCTTAGTAGTAGTAGTTTGCGATGCTTGAGAGTGGAAGTAAAAATTGATCGCGTGGTAGCGATGTTGATTGATTGTTGTTGTCCATGCTTGCCCTTCTAGTGTAGTGCGTGTTGACTGTGTATTTTAGTGGATAGTTCGCTAGTTGGCGCGTGATGGGAATATGCTTTTGTGGATTATGTGTTTTATGTGTTGACCAGTTGTGCCTATTCGGTATCGAACCTGGTCGGTGATTTAAAAACGCTATAATGATTTGTATATGTAAGCATAATGATGCTGATAATTTGGATAATAATATTTTATACTTATACCCTTTTATCGTGTTATCACAGGATGTTTACCAAGGGTTTGATCGATCCCTGGAGAGTTCCACCAGGCTGTCGGAGCTTAGAGCTACCGAGTTTAGTGCCTGCTTCCACCTTACTAAGGATCCATATTGAGGCCATTAAGCATGCTTTTTTGGATGGGACGGTCTACTGAGTCCGAGTCTTTCGAAGGCCAACCCCATGTTGAGATGTGACACTGAGTCACCCCTCACTATAGCACTACCTATATCACTATCTGAGAGTACACCACTCTTTTTGGTTCCCATTCTTCGCAGGACCGCACGTATGGCTGTGTGTGTTCCACATGCGATGTCATCGGGCCTCTCTACCGGTATGGCAGAGGTGACAGCTATGTCTGAGTCCGCATTCTGTAAAAGGTTTCAGTCCTCTTACGAGAGTTCACCATCTATGTCGCCACCAGACCTTCCTTCGCGGAAGCGTTATCATGGTACGTCTGAGTTAGTAGAGGATAGTGAGGAAGATGATGATGAGGAGGATGAGGAGATAGAGGAGAGTATGAATTCTGACAGTGTGAGTAAGGATGTAGATGACGAGGGTCCTACTGCAGAGGATGAGGATCTTGCCTTATGTGTGGGGACGTAGGGTCGAGGGCCCCGGTATGATGATGAGCAGTTTTGGTTATGTTGATGAGAGTTCATGTATGATTGATGAGAGTCATGGTTTAGGCAGACGAGGGTCTGGTGTTGAGGAGTGATGAACTTGGTTTAGAGGAGGATGATGAGGAGGCTGTACCTGGGGTCAGCAGCAGGCAGCTTCGGTTGTGAGGACAGCTGTGAGCACGCCTTTAGGGCTTGGGTATAGAGCGTTGAGGCACCGAGAGTTAACGTTAGAGGAGGATCAGGTATACAATATGTTTGAGGTCGGATAGGGTTCTAGATTGGCCACCATAGTCCGAGGGACCCTGAGAGGGTCGTCGGTATCTTGACAGCCGACACTTCACCCACATGGACAGTACCGTGAAGGATGGTATGGTCTATATGATGTTCCTGGCTTACCCACCACCTAACCACTGTACTACACCAGCTTCACCGAGTGACAACAGTTATTCCTATTTGTCCATCACCTTCTGTTGTTCCATCACCTATTTCATCACCTATGATATCGCTGATTGTACCATCTCCTATAGCTACACCCGCTACAGCTGAGACTGATGGATTTTTGACTGAGCTGGGAGCCTCAGGTCGTGTTACAAGGGGGGATTGTTTCGTGAATCATGACGAGTTACGTAAGATTGGAGGAAGCTATCGCCTGCTCTGTTTGAGAGGTACGATAAGGACATAGGAGAGTTATTTACCAGGTCGAGGGCGGTTAGGGATGAGATTTTCTCCCAGAGGTACCGATTTAGGAGTCTAGAGTACGAGCAGGAGCAGGTCGCAGTTAACATTTGAGAGATATGGAGACCAGTGTTAGCCATGAAGTCTTTGGGCGGGTCTGACTGATGCCTAGAGTGGTAGCTCTCTATGGCATGCCATCAGTGGATGTGCTATGGAGAGACCAAAGGATTGTAGTTACAGCTTGTTGAGGAGAGACTTGCGCGATTAGAGTTGGATGAGGTTGTTGACAGTATGAGGAGAGGGCAGGAACGTCCAAGAGGAGTGGTAAGGTATATGAGGTTAGATTAGTACGTTTTTGTGTATGATCACTAATTCAGGGTAGCATTGGTTAGTGCGCCTTTTGATTATAAAAGTTTTTTTATATTGGTAGTTGATGGGAATCATTCTAGTTATTAGGTGATTTGTATTGAAATTGATTCGTGATAGTGAAGGAAATTTTGTTCGATATTCATGGATAGTGGTATTTTATGTTGTTTTGTGTTAGTTTGAGAGCGCGGTTCTTTGCCCGAGTGGTGAGTTCGTGCAAGTCGGTTGCTCGTTGATAGAGCGACACCCACTTATTACTAGGATTTAGCGTACAATGTTGTTGTTATATTTTGTAAGTTCAATAATTATTTTTTGGCTGATTCCAATTTTACGTCTTGTTAGGAGAGCTAATAGGAGTAATAGACCTGATGGTCACGGGGAGTATCAGAAAGAGTTGTGATGAATCAATTGGGAAACCTGTTTTACTTTTGATTGTGTAAGCCTTTGATAGGTATCTTGAACTACCTAATGTGAAGTGTTAGTGAGATTTAAGACACCATTGGTAGGATTGATTTGGAAAGTTTAAAGTGTTTTAATGATGTGGTTTTTGATTATGGACGGCTCTTCTTAGAAAGGTAGAGACAAAATGGAAAACCGAGATTGTTTGACAAGTAAGGTCACTGGGTATTTTAAGTAAGTAAGTTATGGCTAAAAGAACATGGGCATTTTGTGAAAGTAGAGTATAAGTTGTATTGGTGTAAGACATTACCCCGTAGGGGGGGGGTTTTTTAGTCATGGTTGGTTGGAATAAGACGAAATGATTTGCAATGCCAATTCTGATTGATTTTTCGTCACGTTTGAGGCGGGATCGTTCCTGACAACCAATTGAGACGAGCGGACCTAAGTCTGAGAGATTGTGAATCTACCGATGATAGCATGAGGGTATTATAATTTTGTGATCGGATATGGATTTGACACCTGTTAGTGTAGAATTTGGGGCTGTGGGAAGTCTTAGTCTTCAGAGGGATCGTAAGAGACCTTGCTTGAAAAGACTAAATTCTAGTGATTGATGTGATTTCTTGAGGAATGGAATTTCCTGTTAGTGTTGTGAGTTGATGATTTGAGTTGAATTTCGGGGCGAAATTTCTTAAGAGGTGATGACTGTGTTAATCGGTACTATTTTCCAAGGTTAAGTATTACTAAAATATTATAGTTTTGTATTTTGAATTCTTTTTATCTTGTAAGTTCTTGCATGAAAGCTAAAAAGTTGACTTTGTTGACTATTTTGCGTAAAAAGCAGTTTTCTGTTTAACAAGAGTTTGATGAATTTTGAGTTCGTAACATTGATCACTTTTTGATTTGTTTTAATGTTTAAGTGGTTATGTGGTTTTAGTACTTTTAGGGAAGCTTTCCCGCGTTTAGCGAAAAATGTCAACGCAGCGCGTTGTCCAGCACGAAGTGTATTCAAGTGTGGAGATTTATGAAAGTGGGGATGTGTTTTTTATTTAAAAATTCTAAAAAAAAAAAAAATGTGTTTATTTATTTAATTAATTCATAATAATGAAATAACGTTGAATTAAATTGTAAATTGTGAGTGTGAGATTTGAAAAGTTATCAGAAAAATGGTTGTTTTCGTGAGATTCGGTAAAAGACTGTAACAGTCGTAAAAAGATGAATTTTGGGTGAATATAGTTTGTCAAGCCCATATTTGTGATTTAAGTGTTTTTAATGGATGAGCAGGTCGTTGAGTTTTGTCAAAAAATCATGTTTTTGGTCCGGAGTCGGCCGATAACGGCTCAAAATGGATTTTTGTAGCAATTTAATGTGATAAGTGTCGTATGAATAACCTAGGTTTATGGAAAAACGATTTTAAAATAATGAGAATGATAAATAAGTTTGGATGACATTTTAAATAGACGAAAGTTGAGTTTTAAAGTGATCCCGACACAAAAAGGAAGACCTGAGGCCTCCTAGGATGCTTGGACGCCTAAAAGGGATAAGAAGAGACAAGAAGGCTACAATCTTGCTAGTATGTTCCCTTGGTACACATATATTCCTCCACCTTATCAAATTTTACATCATTCTCTCATTTTCAAAATAACAAAAAAATTTCTATCTCTCCCTCTCTCGCTCTACATTTAAACGAGCCACAAGGAAGAAAAGAAACAAAGATTAAGAAGATTATCTCAAGAACACGGGTTAAGAATATATTATTGGGTTAATAGCTAGTAGTTTCGGGTTATAGAAACAAGGTTTTGAGTTTTATTCGCGCATTACGACTGAACCAAACTCGTCAAACAGGTAAGTTTTTCAAAAACTTTGATTTAAAGTTGTACTTTTATGATATGGTAATGTTTAGACCACTAGTTGTACAGTTGATCGCAATATACGGTCAAAACTGAAAACAAAAAGTGTAAAAAGGGGTGTTTGTTCGACGGCTAAAAAGGGAAAGAAAGAAAAGATTTTTGAGTTTAAATAAAATGGTTGTTGTAGTAATTTTTCATTTTATGAAAATGCTTATAATGGCTTATTTGGAAGTTTTGCTTATTCAAAACTAAGCTATAGCTTATTTGAGCTTTGTGATTTTCGGTGTAGATGGTTTCAGTGTGGGCTCGGCCTAACCGACCCTTTTGTTTGTTCGGCCCAACCCACGAGTGGTTGTGGATTCGGTGTGGGCTCGTCCCAACCGAAGGGTATGTTTGGTTTGTTTCGGCCCATTAAGGGTCCGTTTGGTGGTTTCGGTCCGGTTCCAATATGGGCTCGGCCCACTTGATTTTGGCTTATTGATTTTGAGCTTATGATTTCGGATTATATATTAAGCTTATGGCTTATTTAGTTTTGACTTATATTAAGCTTATATCTTATTTAGTTTTGGCTTATATATTAAGCTTATGGCTTATTTAGTTTCGGCTTATATTAAGCTTATAGCTTATTTAGTTTCGGCTTATATTATAAGCTTATGGCTTATTTGGTGTTCGATTTGGCTTATTATGTTTGGAGCTTATACGGTTTCGCTTATTTATGAGATTATAGCTTATGTTTTAATTCGGCTTAATGGGCTAAAGGCCCATTGGGTTTCGATTTGTATTTTGGATTTATGAAAAGAAGTATGGACTAAGTTTTGCTATCGGGCTAAGCATTTAAGACAATAATAGGCCATATGACCCAATAACAAGTAAATGAAATTGTAGACTTTATGAACGGACTAAAGAAATTGTGTTGGACTAAGTGAGATTTTGTTGGACTTGTCGGATGTGAAGGGGGTCATTTTGCGACGTTTTGATAAAATGTGTTGAAAATATCGATGTTGTCGGAAACTGTTGGGTTTATGAAAAAGTGTTTTGGATTAAGGTTTAAGACCTTGGAAAAAGTCATAAAAACGTAACGGGTCAGCAAAATTTAGAAAGGGAATTTATACTTAGAGACGTTGTTTAAAAAGGGAAATTTTCAAGGATTTTAATAATGAAAAGTCGTTTTACTTGAGAATTTAATGCAAAAATAAAATATAATTTCTCTACTTTTTATATATACATTTATTAATCCGTATGTTCCTTGTCACCTTTTTTTTTGTGCTCGATTTATTTGAGGAAACGAAAGATAATTCTTATGGAAGGTTTAGAGTCGAGGTAAGAGCTATGAGTCATGGACATATTTAATTATGAGACGTTGTACCCCGTTAGCCCGATAATAAGACGAAAATAATAATAAAATATAATTATTTTTATTTTTATTTTTTTATTTAAATTATTAAATACTTATATATATATATATATATATATATATATATATATTGTGGAGATCTTTATGACCCCTTAGATCGTTATTAAGACTCATCTATGATATAGTAACAATGATTAATAAACTTGCACATCGGAATAATAAAACAGAAATCAAAAGTTACTTCAAGGTTTTATTTATTCATTATTATACCCAAGGATCAAAATGATCCTTGAGGCTTAACTAACTAATACATAGTTGTTTATAACACTTTCTACTAACTATCTAACTTTCTAACTAACTAATACTGTGTACACACACACGTTTTGTTTTAGTCGTACTCTCATTGAGAACACACACTTTTCTGGATGCTCAAAAACAACTATGCTAACCTCTTTTATAGCATAAGGAATGTCAAGGCTTTACATGGAAAAACTATTTAAAAAATATTAATCAGTTTGTTCAATCTTTATCTCTTCATTTTATTATCTTTTTGACCAAATCTTGGTCAAAGCTTTTCATGGGAAATATTAAAAGATATTATGAGTTTGACAAAATCTTTATCTATTCATCTTTATCTCTTTTTAACCAAATCTTTATTTTTCTTCTACATCTTGTAGAATCCACAATGACGGACTTTGTCCTTATGTTCCATTCTTGTTTCATTCGAATGACGTTTTGTCTTATCAATCAAATATAATTCCAACATATTTATATTAATTATATATATATTATATATATATATATATTATATATATTATTATATATAATAAAATATTATTATTTTATTTAATAGAATTAAGTATTTATATATATATATATATATATATATATATTTAGATATATATATATATATATATATATATATATATATATATATATATATATATATATATATATATATATCGTATCGATTACGGAAATATGGATTATTTATCTTCGGCATTCGAGCTCTTGCTCATTCCTTTTCGTCAGTTTTTCGCGGAGTATTTTGGTCAATTGTATCGTTCAACGATTTGAGGTGTTTGAGCTTTATTGTATTGATGTCTCACTTTGCCCGAGTGTTTTTGAATCGTTTTCACGTAATTACAACACAACCATAATATGAGTTAAAGTTTTGATAACGAGATAAGGTCTTGGTAATAAGACGACGTTTTTTGTAATGAGTTAACAGTATAAGATAACAAGTTTGGAATGATATAAATTGGAAATGGGATTTTGGGATGAAAATGAGGATTTTGCGTGAGTAAAGATGAACACTTGTACAATAAGATAATTTTTTATGAGTATTGATATAGTGAGCATATATTAGGTCGTTGCCGGGTACATTGTGCGCTTGCGTAGAGATTGATTATGTTCTGCCTTATTTGAGATTGTGCGGTTCCTTTTGATTGCTGATTGAGGTGAGTTCTCGTAGCCCTACTTTTTACTGTTTTTCCGTTGGTGGAAAAATACTACTCAATGTTTTGAATTGATCTGTGCGAAATATGGTTTTGTTTTTGGGACAAGTTATGTGCTTATGACTGCTATGTGAATATTATGTGTTGTATTATTGTTTGGAGCGGATGGGTACGCCTACCCAGTATTTGTGTGATTATTAGAGCGGATAGGTACGCCTACCTTGGTTTGTGTGTAGTCTTGCCCTAATTTTTGTGCTTCAGCTGGTAGGCCCTTTAGGTGCGTAAGTGACATATGGTTATTGATTAGCGGTGATGCTAAGGTTGTTTGCATATATTCACTGTTGAAATATTGGCACAACTTTTGGGTTTAAGGTCAAACCTACGAGCTCACCAACATTATTGTTGACGCTTTCAAGTATCATTTTCAGGTGTGTTAAATCAAAGGTATGTGAATGGTATTGGACGAGAAAAGATGTAACCCAAGGGGACTGGGTCGAGATGGTCATGATTATTGTATTTTGTCAAGTTTTTAATTTGTAAGGTTCCTGTAGACTCAAGTTTCATGAATGTAAATTATAAAGTGTATGATCTTGTATCTTGTGCGATGAATGGTATCGTCGTATCCCGTGTTTCCGCCACTGGCGGGGTGTGACAAGAAATATCAAAGAAATGGAAGGTAATGAAACCTAAAATGGGGTGTTTTGTGTTGTGGCTAAGGAGGAGGGAGAAGAGAGGTTTTGTTGTGTTTTTGCAAGTGAAATATGTGAAGTGAAAGACTATAGCATAATTCAATTTATAAAGGAAATATCTAGGAGATATTTAGGAGACACAAGGCACAAATCAAGGAAGAATTCAAGGGATAGGGGTATGGTTTGCTGAAGACTAGAATGGGGAGGGCATGGTCTTGTGTAAGAGTTAGATGGGTTGTTTAAGAAACCATAAATAAAATGCTCAAAAGTAGAACATGGTATTTACCTAAGCAACTTGGTGTATTTTGTGTATGTATATAAGTACATAACCGGCAATAGGTTGGTTTTGGTATAGAAATGATATAACTTTTGGGTATTGGGTATAATTGTGAGTATTTGGTTAAGTGTAGATAGGTAGGATGATTTACATTCATGCAAAAAGGTTCCAAAGTGCGAAACGTAAACTTTTTATGTAACGTATAAAAATAAAATACGAAAAGTTATAAATTATTTTCGTAAAGATAATATAACACTTGGTTTGACGTAAACATTTATTTGTTTGATGTCGGTTTACGTTAATTGTTGACTTTTGGTTTACGCGATTTAACTTAACGGTTAAAATGAAAAGTAACACGTAAAAGTTTAAAATAAATAGTTGAATATTTATTGTTGTAAAATGGCCTGAAATTACGGATTGTTACAGTCTCCACGTGTTAAAAGAATTTCGTCCCGAATTTCAGGTTGAGTTGCCTTCCGGAGTAGTGTTGATGAAGAGGTGTGTATACTTATCTTAATCCTCTTAATATGCGCTAACCAACTTTGTTATCTTAATGTTTTTAACTCCTTGTTTATACCGTGAAGAATTTTAGGATTTGATGTGAGATGTTGTCGACTTCCTATAGTAAGGTGCCGTAAAGGTCTATTTAGTATTATGATGACCAACATGTTTTATGAATACGCACACAATTTTGTATTTCGGGGATATAAGTTGAAAAGTGATTTTGACAAAAGTTTCAAGGTGACTACTCTCAGCATGGCATGGTCTTTCCTAAATTATACACAGGTGATCAGGCTATGTATAACTGAAGACTAACAATGAAATGCTCATTTTCATCAAATGGTGTTATGTAATAGGTAGTATCAAATAGTTTTATAAAATGACAAAATGATTCACAAGATGGAAGTAAGGCTGTTTATAGGATGAGAATAAAATGATTTCCGAGAAAACCGTAACATGGTTTACAACACATTAGCTAAATATCTCATGGGGTGATAGTAAAATGATTTATGTGATGCAAACAAAGTAGTTTCATAAAAACAAAATGATTTATAAGGTGGTAGTATCGTGGTTTTTGAGATGATTGCAAAGTAGTATATAAGATGATAATGAGGTAGTTTATAAGATGATGGAAATATAGTTTTTAAGATGATATGAAAATTGTTTTATAAGATGGTAACAATTTAGTTCATAAAATGGTAGCAAGTTAGTTTATGTATGATAGTAAATCAGTTTATGAAAAATTTGTGAAATAGTATATGAAGTGATATCAAAATAGTTTTCGAGAGAATCACGTGACAGTTCATAATGTAATAGTAAGGAGTTCATAATGTGGTAACAAATAGTTTGCGAATTGATAACAAAATAGTTTATAAAATGACAATAAAAATAGTTTATTTAAGACAACAAAATAGTTTATTATGTGGTAACGAAATGGTTTATACAGTGGTTGCAAAAATGTCTGAAGGGTTATAATAGTTTAAGGAGTGGTTTGCATAAATAAATAGAGAGTTAAAGTAAAATCGACGAAGTTTTCATGACACATGAGTTTGATAGATAATTTAAATCATCAACGCCTACAACGAAAATTAAAATGAAAGTACGAATGCGAAATCCTATAAGGAATGGAGTCTAAGAAAGAAAATCCCAACCTAAGTTGCACTAGGTAAGACTGGTCACAAGATGACGTAGGTGTTTCAACAATGTAAGGCGGGTGTTCAAACTTGGAGTTGAATGCTAAGGTAACTAATGAAATCGGCAGACTGTGATAAGTTTCAATGTTATGTAAACGATATTATGTAAAGTCATGAAAAGTTTTAAAGACCATCGTGTCATTCACAATGTCTTGAGAAAAATCCTAGTATTTATATAGATAACTCATATATAAATAAGTGTAAAATATATGCAAGAGAAGGTAAGTATATACACACACACACATATATATATATATATATATATATATATATATATATATATATATATATATATATATATATATATACAAGTAACGTAAGCAAGTAAACAAGTAGTATGTATGCACATGAAAAAGTTTGATGTGATGCAATGTTTGTGAAAACGGTTATAGTCTAGGTAAAATATGCAACCTAGTTCTCTATAACCTTTGCTCTAGATACCAATCTGTAACACCCCCAAAATAGGTCGCAGCGGAAATATGTCCGGGAGTGTTACTTCATAATACAACAACATAAGATACGAGAGAATGACCTCTACATAAGTTGTTTGAAAAAGCAATCTTGCAAAATTTAGACTCCAATGCACATCAGTTACGTCAAGCATCTTACACACCTGAGAAATACATGCTAAAAAGTGTCAACATAAAGTTGGTGAGTTCATAGGTTTATAAACTATAAATGTAAATCACAAATCTACATATGAATTTACTATATTACAAGTTTCGCCCATACAAGACTTGTAGCGTATAACTTTATATATAGGTTTTTAAAGTGCGTATGATAGTAACATAAATTCAAGCCACACGAAAAAGGGTTTACTATTGTCTAAGCTTATGAGACTGATGCACTAACTAAAATCAAGGATATGTTCCCATGGTTGGTGCCCCTTCCCGGAACACCCGGGCAATACTAAAATGGAATATGTGCCCATGGTAGGTGTAACGATCCGTGATTTAGGTCATTGTACGATGTCATATAGTTCACTATTTATTTTAAGTCTTGTACGCGTTTGATTTTAATTGTAATCGTTAAGTTAAATCGCTTAAGCTATAACTTATCATTCAATGTAAACGGGCATAAAACAATTAAATGTTTACGTCTAGCAAGTGTTAGATGATTATTTAAAGGATAATTATTAACTTTGCAGATTTTTATTTTTATTGGTTACGTAAAGTGTTTACGTTTCGCTATAAAATACATTTAGGTATACCGGGAACCACCAAAACTTACACACGCTTCAACAAATACCCATTTTTATACCCAATACCCAAAGTTTTTATAAAATTTCACCCTTGATGTTACATTTGCCGAATTCTTCATAAAAGAATTAAACCAAGACCTACACATTTCAAGTTATACCATTATATTTAAACCTTTACCTATTAAGACTTCAAGTATTACAAGATATTTATCCATAAAAGATCAAAGACTTCCTAGCTCTTTTCTCCTCTTTATTTTCGTGGGATGATTCCTATTTTAGGGAACCATGAGCACACAAATGACCAACTTGAACTTGTATATAGAATACTAGTAATCTTATGATCAAACCAAGAACAATATTAAGATGTGGGTTGTGATGTTAGAGATAGATTGGATGGAAAATGGATGAATTGTATAAAATGAAATATGGTAAAATGGAAC
>BQNB010023395.1:0-61876 GCA_026074375.1 Tanacetum coccineum
TATTCGGTTTTGAAGGAAAATTTGAATTTCAAATTTATGTTTAAATAAAGCATTTCTTTTAATTAAAAAGTATTTTGTTTACATTTATTTTTGTAAAAATACTTTTGTAAAAATGTGATGGTTAAGAAAAATTATTTTCTTGATCACTAATCATGTTTAATGATTTGTTTATACATACCTTAAGTGATTTACATTTGAAATGGAAATTTACGATTAATAATTTGTAAACATTTATTTTTATCGTAAATGTTTTTACATTTTGTTATCTTCAAAACATCAAGAAGTCAAAAAATATAAATAACGTTTTTAGATATTATTTGTATTAACAAATATCTTAATCCAAGACCAATGCTATTCTACTAATTTCTTTAAACTTTCTTTCACTTGGTTTGTTGAAAAATTTTAGCCAACATCTGGTATAAACGTAATCATGTTTTGAGTTTTAACACCCTTGATTTGTGTACCAAATTGGCGTCCAGGAACACATATCAGACCTTATTAACCATCAGGAGTCAAGAGAGGTACAAGCTTGTACCTTCTCTGGGTCAAGTGATCATTCCTTGTAAAGCGTCTTGAATATATCGTCACGCGTTGGTTACACGAACAGAAAACAATTGCAACTCCCATTAGTCCATAACACATGAGCAACATTCTATTTTGGCAAAAAAATCTGAAGCACGAAAAATAATATACAAAATAGATCGGTCACCTTAAGTTCGTTGTATTTACAGTACATTAATAGCATACCTTCCTTCCATCTTTCCCGAGTACAAAATCAAAATCTCCTGAAACTAACAACAACTGCAGACCTTCAGTGACTCGCTGTTCCAAAAACAAAATTTGGTCTCAGTTATTTTACCTAATCTTTTATGTTTTAATAGGGAAACCCAAATCAAAAACCTTAGCGCCAACAAAATGACATACTAACTCCAACCCGCTTTACAAAAAAAACACAACCTCATAAAGGAAACGCCATTTAGTTTATGCTCGAAAGTTAAAATAGAAGTGTTTCTTTTTCTAGAGGTTAGGATTCTGGTTTTACGATGTTATAAATTATACAGGACACAGTTAATGATAACATATTGCAAGTCCTTCGTATAATTCATATTTAATAACTTTGAATTATGCAAAAGGAAGTAATAAAGGAATGTGACCGAATAGTGAGTTTTTTGTATTGTAACGTGAGTACATGAAACTGAGTGATGTGATGAATACTTACAAAATTTTAAGTGACTGCCAGCTTCTCAATAGAAACCAATAAGCATTTCCCATTCATGTCATTCAAATGTGCCAAAAGCAAGTTCTTGAGTTTATTTAGATTCCGAATATGCTAAGAGCCTATCAAATTGTCAAACGAAGAACAAAAGTAAGTTAGTGATTATGATTTACTAATTTAAACATGGAAATAAGAAAAGAAAGAAAGCAGTACACTGTGTTTCTTGGCAGCGGCGTCGTAGTCAAATCCAAATTAAGAAAAAAAGACAAAAGTGCTCGTATGATGTAATGGTGTTGTAAACACATATAATTAAGACGTGCCGTAACATGATGAATACACATAAGTAATGTTTTCAAAAGATGAGTACATTCTTATATGATGAATTCATTAGAGTGGGCTTAGTTCTGTTTCAACTTTTATTGCCAAATCAAGGTTTCTATGATGAGTACATTACGCTAGGCCCAGCGGCTGGTATGATGAATACATTACAGCGGGCTTAGTTTTGTGTCATAACATGAATACATAAAGTGCTCCATGTCCACCATATTCACCAAAGAACCTTTGATTTGGCAACCAAATATGATGAATACATTACAAAACAATTCCGAGTTTCAACTTTCATTAAACAAAAAAATTTACATAAATTAAATAGCATGTACATCTCGCAAAAAAAAATTGATCATTAGTACATGAAGTGCAACATTGATCCATTTATTCATAGCCCAGGATTTAGTTTCCGATGCAAAACCACAGTTTTTACACAAAACCCAAATACGGAACTAAAAATTAGAAAATTTCAGAAAATGATAAAATCCATCTTACCTTTTTAGCTTTGTACTTATCAAAACAACATTTGTAACAAATTTTTAAACACAAAAATGATCCATACCAGATGAGGAAGTATGAGTTTTCAACCACATCATTCATGGTCCATGCCTACAATATAAATCCATAGTCACAATGAACCCATTTTATAGTCAAAAAAACATAAATCATTGATATGAATAGCAATCTAGGTTTTGGTGTACCTGAGGGAATTCATCTTGACATTCAAAATCCCTTTTCCTTTTCCTACTCCTATCCTCCTCCACATCCGCGTCCTCTCACATCACACCCGCAACCCAAATGACCATGAACAACACAATCACCCTCTCCTTATAATTAATACACACATCATAAAATCAGGTTAATTGCATAGAAAACCAAAAATTAAAAAAACCCATGTTTTGTTTTTTTTACAAACTTGACTAATTAGAATAAACATCTTACATGCAATTAGAGGTTGGGTTTCTACACCGGAAACTAAATCTTTAATTGTTAATTCATCTCTTGAACATATGGATCTAAAACTTTTTAGTTTTCTTTGGCGAGGATTAATATTTTGAGAGAGAGAGAGAGAGAGAGATCAAAAGATAGGTTCTGGATTGTGGATATGGAGAGTTGTGTGTGCGATATGAGAAGGACACGTATTAAAAAAGGGCGGTCGGGTATTATGCTTTGAGTAAGCGGATCGGGCAGATCCATCGGGTTCGGATCAAACTCGGGTTTAATAATAAAAAATGCCACCGACATCTTCCTGATTGAATATATTTAAAATTACAGATACAAAATTAATGTTTGCGTATAGTTGGCGTTAAATGAGACATTTTCCTAAAAATATTTCAGAAAAACTTTGTAAACGATAGTTGGATTAAAATAATTCGAGATGAAAATTGAGTCAATTTTAAAGTTGATAATAGTTCAATCTTATAAAACTACACTTACTAGAAGCTTGAAAACATTGATTTGGCCTTTTATGAATGATTGGTTTCTATAGCTTAACTCCTCTAGTCTTTCTAAGCGACTAAAATAGATCTTGGAAGGTGTTTGTTATGTGAAGTGGTGGTTAATTTGGCGCTTCAGGAATTAGCTGCTTTTTTGTGCTACGAATCCACGTGGGGAGCTTCTTTTCTATAACTTGGTTCAAATTTCTTTTAATTGGTGTTCTAATCGTTGTAATTTTACACAATTTGGGTTACTTGGATGAAAAATCCTTATACCCTTTGCTTATAATTCTCTTCTAGCATCTTGCTGGTTTTTAATAAATCCGTCGTTCAAAAAAACTAGTGATTCTACTTGAGGGTTCGAGGTCATGCGCCAACCCATTATGGGGATGGCTGGTTGATGACGTACCCTCCTCTCCGGCTCGGAGGCCCCCCCTTCGAGCTCGAATGGGATCTTCTCCCAATTGTACTTTAAAACCTTCGAATAGTTTCGAGTGGCGTAAAACTATCTTCGAGATAGTTACCAGTATGGGAATCCGCCACGCGAAGGCCCCAAACCCTTCGCGGTAAGGCCTTCGACGAAACTAGGGCAGAGGTCAGACTTGTTTAAGTCAAACACCCACGATCTCCCTCTCTACCTAAGCTTTCCCGCCAAGGTAGAGAACGTGGTATACAGTTCCTGCAATCACCCCTCAAAACGTGGGACACCCCCATAATCACTAATTTTTGTGCTAGGCCTCGTCCCATCCTATTTCTACACATATAAATAGATGGCAAGGTATCCAGGTATGACTAAGACTTTCACACACTCATACATACTTACATACTTACTTTACATCATAAAACGACATACTTACTCTCACGCTGGATGTGATTGGCAGGGACACCCCATGCGCTTCACTTAACGTAGTGTTTCTATTCGTGTTGTCACGGGTTATCCAAGACTTGGAAATCCCTCAAGCATCCTAAGAACTCTTCGATCCCGTCAAAGCCTGATCGTGCCTATATTTGCACAATTAGTGGCGCCATCCGTGGGACCTACAACAATTAGTCCCCTCTAAACTAAGTCAAATAACCTCCAAACCACTTCACCTACTTTTCCGGCGTGACTAACAGAAGAGAAATGACGCCACCATCGGGTTTCTCGACACCACCCCATATACCCAACGTCAATACTAATGAAAGACCACCTGTAACTACTGTGTTTGCCGCCACTACCCCTAGAAACATACCATTTGCTTATCGTGCTTCCACTTCGACTGATCCTACCCCTATGATTAGTCCCGCTTTTGTAGAAGCCAACTATGAAATCCTTGAATCTCTCTTAAGAGATAGACGAAGGCAGATATGCAATGAAGATCTTCGAACAGAACTAGAGTATTTTAATAAAGACTACGATGAAGAACGCGAGATGGAACCAAGGCCTGAACGAACCAGAGAAGTTACTCCACCTCTTCACACGAGATCACCCAGGGTTCTTAGACAACGTGAAAAGGTTGTAGGGTTCGAAGAAGCTCCGAACAGGGAAGGAAGCAGAACCAGAAAGAATACCGAGGGTAACAGACCTTCGGAAGCTGGAGCAGAGGAAAATGGAAGGCGGGAGATGAACCTCCCCCCACTTTTGGCAGCCCACTTGGGAAGGAACGAAAATGGCCAACCTCTGCAATCCTCCTTGACCTCTGTCCATGGAGGCCGTCAATCCTCAATTAACATAGGAGGGAATCTCCTTCCTAATGGTACGCTCTTCTCACACCATGCCCAACCTTTCATACCTAGTAGTGCACATGTACCCAACAGATTTATACCTACTCATGTTAACCCCTACTCCTAACCCTCTGCGGGCATTATTAATGGACAAATCCCAAGTTTCCCTTTCCAAGCTCAGACTGGTAATCCCTCTGTTAGGGGAACTTTTGTCTACCCTCCACAAGGAGGGTACGTATCCCAAACTTTCCTAAACGGTAATGTACCTCTGTACAACGGGTCCGCGTATCCTGTAGCTATCCCTACGAATAACTACCCCTTCCATACGTAGCCCATGTACGCATAGCCAAATATACCTATGTGTCCGAGCCCATACCTTGCAGGTCTTTTTGTAGATCCAACAAGATCTGTGACCCCCTTTGTTCGCTGGATTGAGGACTATCCTCTCCCTGATGGACTGAAAATGCCTTCCCATGTCGGCTCTTACGATGGAAAGGGGGATCCTGATAATTTCTTACACCTCTTCGAAGGAGCCATTCGCATGCAAAAATGGCTAATGCCTGTGGCCTGTCACATGTTTACATATACCCTCAAGGATTCTGCGCGAATATGGTGGAATAGTCAAAAAGCAGGTAGTATTCTCAACTACGAAGACCTAAAGGCAAAATTCCGATCACACTTTAGCCAGCAAAAGAGGTTCGCGAAGACGCACTTGGCAGTTCACATCATCAAACAAAGAGAAGGAGAGAGTGTCAGAGCTTTCGCCACTAGGTATACAGATTACACCTTACAGATTTTGGGCCTACATGAAGACCAGCGTATTTATGGTTTTGTTAATGGTTTGAGAACAAGAAACTTGATTGAACACCTCTCCACCGACCTTCCATCCACTTACAAGGGTTTGATGGAAAATACCTACACATGGATTAAAGCAAGAGAAGTTGCCACTAATGGAGCCCCGAATGATCGGAGGGATAACTTTGAAAGGTCAAGGAAATCCTCTTGGGACAATGGTAGGGGACAGAAAAGTAAAGACAAGTTCTCCCCTTACCGGGGACCTAATCACGGATTGTTCTCCAGCCTATCTAAAAGTCCAAGAGAGATTCTAGCCACGGAAAAAGTAGCAAAGACTTTCGAACAACATCCATGGTTGCCCGGAAGTAAGTGGTCTCGAGACAAGACCAAATACTGCCATTTCCACGAAGGTCACAAACATGACACAAACCAGTGTCGGGAACTAAGGCACCAAATATAGGAGGCAGTAAAATCAGGGCATTTGGACCACTTGGTGAAAGGCATAAAAAAGAAAAAGGAAAAAGTGTCTAACACCCAACTAGGCGAATGGAAAGAAGAAAGGAGGAACGTGAAGCCTGCCGAAACCCTTGTTCTCATGATAAGCGGAAGAAGTTATAACCCAAGGAAAAGATATATGGAAGAAGACTACAATAAAGTGAGGGGAAATCACATTCCCACCCCTCTTAGATAAGAGTTCAGCCGACCCAGTCATCATAAAAGCTTATCTGTCAGGAAGAGAAGTAAACAGGGTATACATAGATAGTGGAAGTTCATGTGAAGTGATCTACGAGCACTGTTTCTTAAAGTTAAAGCCATCTATCAGATCCCTTCGTGTAGACTCGAAGACCCCACTCGTTAGCTTCTCCGAGGAACACTCCTGGCCCTTGGGATAAGTACCCTTGGAAATCAAGATTGGAGAAGGCCTCCTCACAGTCACAAAAACATTCAACTTCGTCATCGTGAGATCTGACTCACCCCACAATCTGCTACTTAGAAGGACCGCCATGTAACAAATAGGGATCGTGGTATCCACTATCCATGAGGCTATAAAGTTCCATACGCCGAAAGGAATCGGCACCCTCTTTTCAGAAAATAGCCTATAAGGACCCAAAAAAGAGCAAAGAATAACAAGCGAGGCACGACAAGCAGATAAAGAAGATATCCTCAGTTGTGTAGATGCAGAAGAGAAGATTGTGGTAAACGACCAATATCTAGAACAGACAATCACCATAGGAAGGCAGCTACAAACGAAGACTAAGCTAAAGTTATAAGAACTCCTAAAGGCACACATTAATGTTTTCACATGGACTACTGCCTACATGACAGGAGTTCCGAGAACCATAATGGTGGGAGGAGAAATCTTTAATACATAACGCAAAGTGAACGAGTCCAAGCATGTGGAACCAGTAAAGCAAAAGAAAAGAAGCCTAGCACCGAAAAGAAACGAAGCAATTCACACCCAAGTGGAAGAACTCACAAAGGCCAACATTTTCCAAGAAGTCAAGTATCAAACATGGGTGTCAAACCCAGTCATTGCGAAGAAGGCTGATGGAAGCTGTGCATAGACTTTACAGACATAAATAAGGCCTGCCCCAAAGAAAATCATTCGCTACCCACAACTGAATCGAAAGTCAAAGACATACCCCAACACCAATTCAAATGTTTCCTGGATACGTACAAAGGATACCACCAAATCCCGATAGCTGAAAAAGATGAAGAAAAGACAGCTTTCTACACAAGAGAAGGGGTGTTCTGTTATAGGAGGTTGCCCTTTGGTTTGAAGAATGCGGGGGAAACCTATCAGAGACTAATTGACAAGGTGTTCAGCTGCCAAGTAGGACGAATCATGGAAGTCAATGCTGACAAGATGCTCATAAAGAGTAACTCCGAAGAAGAAATGCTTGCTGACATTAAGGAGACTCTCGAAAGACTCCGATTGATTAACCTGAAACTCAACCCGAAGAAGTGCTCCTTTGGAGTATAGTAAGGGAGGTTCTCAGGACATCTCATCACAATGCAAGGAATCAAGGCAGATCCTTCAAAAGTCAAGGGAATATCAGACTTGCAGCCTCCTAAATCGGTCAACAAAATACAAAGCCTCAGCAAGAAATTGGCGGAAATAAATCGTTTCCTTCGAAGGGGGCGGATAATACGCTTCCCTTCATGTGAACTCTGAAAAACTGCACGAGTGGAAAGATGGTCCAATGGACGACAGAAGCAGACGAAGCCTTTCGAAGAATGAAAGAAATTTTAGAAGCACTACCAGTTGTGACCGCACCGGTCAATGGCGAAACCTTGATAGTGTACCTAGCGGCTTCTAAAGAAAGCATAAATGCAGTATTAATGGCAGAAAGAGTGAAAAAGCAAGTTCATGTGTATTTTGTCAGCCGAACATTACATGGAGCCGAGATAGAATACCCGGAACTGGAAAAGCTCATACTAGCCCTAGTATATGCCACAAGAAAGCTGCGAAGATATTTTCAAGCTCACCCCATCCAGGTTCTAAGTGACAAACCCATAAAACAGATTCTCGCAAGGCTTGAAAAGTCAGGACGTATAGCCAAATGAGCAATAGAACTAGGGGAGCACGAGATCGAGTTCAGGGGAAGAAACTCAATTAAAGGACAGATACTACCTGAATTTCTGGCCGAAACTCCCCCAAGAAAAATAGCGAGATAAAAGATGGCAAAGCCAAAAGAAAAGAACCAGAGCCAGAGAATGCATGGAAATTGTTCACCGACGGAGCCTCAAGCTCCAATGGCTCAGGGGCAGGATTGATGCTGGTCAACCCAGAAGGAAAAGAATACACCTATACCTTAAGGTTTGAATTTGAAACTACCAACAATGAGGCGGAATACGAAGCATTACTGGCAGGACTACGCATAGTCAAAGAAATGAAAATCCAAGAACTAATAATCTTTGTAGTTTCTCAACTGGTAGCAAATCAAGTCAATGGACTCTTCGAAGCAAGGCAACCTGTCATAAAGCAATACCTGGAAAAGGAGAAGGAGTTGCTACCCAGTTTCCCTACCCGGTACTACAATATAAACATCATCAAAAGGGATCAAAATAAGAATGCATATGCCCACCGGGCAGTAAACTAGCGTTTTCGATGACATTACTCCAAACTTGCTAAGTTACAGTTTCAGTTAGAAGTACTACAAGAAAGTCAATTACACAAAGGAGGTTGCATACGGAACCCAAGAAAAGAAGATAACTGGATGATACCTATCTGGGAGTTCCTATAGTTAATAAAACTCCATGATGATCCACAAAAGGCAAAAAAGCTTCGAATCAAGGCTCCATTATATAAGCTAATGAATGGAACATTGTACCGAATATCATACTTGTCACCATGGTTAAGATGCGTAGGAGCAGCACAGGCCAAGAACATCATCCAAGAGGTACACCAAGGATCATGCGGAATGCACGCGGGATCATGATCGATAGTATCGAAGATCATAAGGTTGGGATATTACTGGCCATCAATGCATAAGGATGCAAAGGAATTAATTCAGAACTGTGAAACCTGCCAAATTCACTCTTTGGTACCAAGAAAACTGAAGCAAGAAATGACATCTATAATGTCAGCATGGCCTTTCTCACAATGGGGAATTGATATCGTAGGACCACTACCAATGGCACCAAGAGGCGCAAGGTTCCTAGTAGTGGCTATCGACTACTTCACAAAATGGGTCGAAGCAAAGCAGCTAATATCAACGACCAGGAAGCACATGGAAAGATTCATGTGGGAATACATAGTGTGCAGGTTTAGAGTACCTAAAATAGTAATTTCAGATAACGAGAAACAATTAGCTGAAGGTACATTCCCTATCTTCTGTTAAAAACTCAGAATACTCCAAGCCTACACATCAGTCTACCACCCCCAAGCAAACGGACAGGTAGAAGTAACAAACAGGGAAATTGTCAAAGGAATGGAACGTAGGTTAGGGAAAACCCACCAAGGATGGGTTTATGAGTTACCACAAGTTCTATGGGCGCACAGAACAACTCTGAAATCCAGCAATAGAGAAACTCCTTTCAGCTTAGTCTATGGCTTGAAAGCTGTAATTCTGATAGAGATAAGTGTGGAAACAAAAAGAATCTAGGACTTCAACCATAAGAAGAATGAAAAAAGACGTAGGGAAGACCTGGACATCCTTGAAGAAAGAAGGGAGATAGCTTCGATCAAAGAAGCTCACTATAAGCAAAAACTAGAAAAATACTATAACAAACGAGTTCGGCCGTCCACCTTCAAACCAGGAACATATGTGCTCCGACTTAATAGCGCGAGCAAGGCAGAATTCCAAGGAAAGATGGGACCCACATGGGAAGGCCCCTACGTAGTTAAGAAGGCCTATGGAGACGGAGCCTACAAACTAGAAACACTATCCGGCTCTCCGATCGACCGAACATGGAACGGATCAAACTTGCGTAAGTTCTACGTATAGAAATCGTTATCATTTGCAAAAGTCTTTGTTTGACTTCTTTAACAATGAAAATCCTCATTAAAGTTTAGCAAACTAAGTGTTCATACTCGAAATGATGTAAATCTTTCTACACTATCAATGGAACGGATTACTCTAAATCTTTTGTGTTAACATTCACGGCAAAAGATAAAACAAGGTCACACTTGAGCCTTAGCATCAAAGCCTAACGTTCGAAAGGGTGATGAGGGGCCACACATGAGCCTCTTAGAAATAACACCTAAATTTAAGTTAAAGGCGTCAAATTATTAAAAAGTTCCAACGTTCGAGGGAATGACGAGGGGCCACACATGAGCCTTTCAGAAACAAATACCCAAACTCACGTTAACTTTTCCAGAGGTTACATATCAAAACCTTAAAAAATAGGGCGGGTCACAGCCCCCTATAAGCAAGAAAACACTTTTTCAAAAACTACTAGTAGAAAAGAAGAACTTACAGGCCACACATGAGCCTCGCAATACATGCAAATAACATTTACAATACTCGACGCAATAAGCAAGTCAACAATTGACAATAAGTCACAAAAAGTCACAGGTACAAACCACCCAGATAATTGAAACAAGGCCTACATACAGCATCTCTACGAAGCCTTTGAAGACAAAGACTTCGATTGAAGTGACTGTGGTTTCTTCGCCAGCAGCTGCTCCACAGAAGCATGAGGATCAACAGTCAACTCAACCAAGAAAGGGAAGGTGGCATCAGCCAAATCATTACCAGCTCGGTCATACTCCTTCTTTGAAGATGGATGATAACCAGGCATCTCCTCTCAAACAAAAGGCTTCTTTAACTCGGCTACCTCTTCAAATGATGCATACCGGCCATGAATGATAGATGCCTTGACAAGCCTAGCGATAAGGACACCCATCTCATCGCTACGAATAAGCTTCATTGTTGCATCCGGAATGACTCTTGCTACCACAGCAGCTCTATCCTGCCTCAAACTATCCACCTCTTGTAAAAGCTGGATTTCGGAAGCCCTGAGTCTATTCCCTTCAGATCTGAGGCCTTCGACTTTAGCACGAAGGGTGGATAGAGTCTGCTCATATTTAATCTACTTCTTCTCTTCAAGTATGAGCCTACTATACTCACTGTGGAGACCATTAACCGACTCTGCAAGGTCTCAATCTTAGTGCGCATATCGGAAACAAGAGGATTTTTATCCAAATTCTGAAGGGCTTCATTACATTTTTTCTCTAGCTCTGCATATGCTTTATCTTTCTTGATTTCCCTTTCTCGAATAGTATCACAGGATGCCCTGGCTTTATGCAATGCAAAAATCAGTTCTCGAGTCTTACCATTCAAAACATTGTCAAGAACAGCTTGGCGCGTATAAGCTTTATCATGAATATCACAGAGCTGTTCTGTACTAATCTCCCTCAAATATTGCTTCCAAGAAGGAGGGGTGACATGAGCAAAGACCCAATGGCAATCAGTCGCGTCCTTCAACTCCTTAGCAGAAAGAAACTCTGCACAGAGAAACAAGAAAGGGAAAGAAACAACCTTGATAAGGTTTTTAAAAAAACAAAGATACTGCATACAGTAGAAGGATCAGGTTTACCATGTATATCGGGGTCACTATCAACATCAAGGGGAGTAGAAGCGTCACCAACAACCTTACTTGCTTGAGCAGGAACGTTTTGAGTCTTCTGATTAGGATCCTCTCCAGAACTAACAACAACCTTCCTTTTTCCAGCAACCTTCGATCTTTTACCCACTTCTAGATATGATGGTGCATCAAGGCCAATCGGAGATAATCCACCCTCCTCAGAAGAGGTATGGCGAGAGTCCATGATGTTTTCGGTAATATTCGAAGGATGTACATCAGATATAGGCTCCGCGTTGATCACCGGAGCTTCATTATTCATAGACTTCATAGAGCTTCGATTTTCACCTAAACCTCCCTCAGGAAGAAAATTGAACTCATCATCAACCCCTTGGACCATAAAACTCCTAAAATCCATCTTTGTAAACAGCCGAACACAACAAAATAGTTTAGGAGGCAAGATATGACAAGTTACACATTACAAAACAAAAAGAAATACCCTGTCTACGATGGTAGATTACAGGCTTTTTGGGGCTATATTTCCACGAGGTCTTTATGCCTGCAAGGTAGAGAATGGGATCTAGAAAAGTTTGAACGTTTCAAGGGTAGGTGGAGATTTGATCATACAACGGATCCATTTGAGGAAGCAGGGGAATTTTATCTTTAAAAGATTTTTTGTCAAACTTATTGTCTTCAAGAAGGAGCTCGGGGAAGCTAGAGGGGATCACTTTGTTTTCAATATAGAAGAAACTACCTTTCTAGTTTTCAAGATGGGTTACGGGTTTCGTCAAAGCTTTGGGCACATCAGCGCCTCCCAAACTGGAAAGAGTCAACCAATCACCAGCACGACCAAGGTTTAAGAATGATTAGAGGAGGTCAACGGAGGGCTCACCACCGTAAGCTTTACACATTACCGTAAAAGTCGTCAAATTTATCATACCAAAGGGGTTAAAATGTGAAATGTGTACATTGAAATGATTCAAGACCTGGCATACGAATAAAGGAATAAGGAGCCTAAGGTTGGAAAGAGAAAAGTGATGGGTATATAAACCAACAAAGCCTAAAATAGCATCATAGATGGTTTATTTTTTCGGAAGAACAACCCTGACATTGTGAGGGATGTCATAGTCATGGACAAATTAAATTAGTTGTTCTTTAGTCAAGGTGCACGTTTGAGAAGCGATGAAAAATTTGGAATCTATGAAAGATCAAGGAAAGAAATAATTACCTTGTGATTAATAAGCAGAGTCCACGAGGATAACGGAAGGCAAGGGTATAAATAAAAATAGTAATGATAGCTTATTTGAAGGACGTATTAAATCGGTGCGTACACGTGTCCGACGAGATTGAAGGAGTATTTGAAATTTGAATTTCAGCTTTGAAAAAAGACGCGCACATTCCTCAAGGGGGACTCTTCCTTATACTATCCCCAACTAACTCCTCGTCAAGTGGGAGGGTAACATTCAATGCACGCAGCACGCCTACTTGGGCCTTCGATATGGTCTGCGATTTGGACTACATTTGATAAGTCGAACGCAATGCACCCATAGATGCATACATTACATTCGACTGGGGGCTTGATGACGTATCCTCCTCTCTGGCTCGGAGGCCTCCCCTTCAAGCTCGAATGGGATCTTCTCCCAATTGTACTTTAAAACATTCTAATAGTTTTGAGTGGCGTAAAACTATCTTCGAGGTAGTTACCAGTATGGGAATCCGCCACGCGAAGGCCCCAAACCTTTCGCGGTAAGGCCTTCGACGAAACTAGGGCAGAGGTCAGACTTGTTTAAGTCAAACACCCACGATCTCCCTCTCCACCTAAGCTGTCCCGCCAAGGTAGAGAATGTGGTATACAATTCCTGCATTCACCCCTCAAAACGTGGGACACCCCCACGATCATCGGTTTTTATACTAGGCCTCATCCCATCCTATTTCTACACATATAAATAGATGGCAAGGTCTCCAGGTATGACTAAGACTTTTACACACTCATACATACTTACATACTTACTTTACATCATAAAAGCACATACTTACTCTCACGCCTGAGGTGATTCGCAGGGACACCCCTTGCGCTTCACTTAACGTAGTGTTTCTATTTGTGTTGTCACGGGTTATCCAAGACTTGGCAATCCCTCAAGCATCCCAAGAACTCTTTGATCCCATCGAAGTCTGATCGTGCCCATATTTGCACAATCACCGGTCATGCGTGTTCAAGAGAAAAACACCCCTACAAGGGTGAGGTTTTAACTTTTCGGGTTGTGTGAAAATAGTGCCCCCTCCAAAAAAACTTTGCAACGGACATGTGTTTAAAAAAATCTTTTTCCACTATCATTTTATTTACTTATGAATACCCTTTAAACTTTAACATTTTTAAACACAACTTCTCATATACTTCTACCAAAAAACAATCTCTCTACCAAAAATCTTATGGATTGTTCGCTTCCACATATCATCGAGGAAATCAAAGCTAGTGTTTAGAAACAAATTGAAGATGATAGCATTCGTCAACAACCGATTATCGACTTAGCCGTACAGTTTGACAAAGCAAGCACAACTAAAGATGATATGAGAAAAGCATATTAGGAATGTAAAGACATTCGGCAAGAAAAGCGTGTTTTAATTGACACTTTTTTAAAAGATGAATCTTTAAAAGATAACGAAATTCATAATGATTTGTTTACAATAACAGGAGAAATACAAGATCAATTCAGTACTAAAATTGTTTTGGATGCATGCAAAAACAAATAGGAAGATTGTGTTTTTCTTTTCGTGTAATGTCTTTTAGTTTTCGTATTGTTTTTTAAAATTTCGTATTATAATTTGTATTTTTATTTAAATTAATGAATATTTAGTTTGTTTGATTTCGTACGTGTACATCTATGCAACGAATACATATAGTTTTTTTTAAACTTTCCACACTACCATTTTATTCACCTACAAATACCTCTTAACTTTAATATTTTTAAGCACAACTTCACATTTATACTATCTACAATACCATTTTAATTAACAAAATGTCTCGACAAAACACTACTCGAAATACAAATGTTCCCAACCATACCGCAACTTACCATTCGTAGCTCCAAAACAGCAATACGACACCACATGCGCCTCATAACATAATGTTTTTGGTTCTTCATCACAACCAAATATGAACCGTCCTACGTCTCTCATTCATCCATTTGATGGTGAAAATGTGGTTAAAATATTACCTAGTCCTGCGGGTATTATTCAAGCAGCGAAGCTCCGTAAAACAATAGATATTAGAGAAGGTGGACATGAGTGTGTAACGCCGACACATAAGTATGTTAGGAAAATAATTGAGGATACGAGTGAGGATGATCATTTTACGCTTGGCTCATGGCTTAGCGCGATTGAGTATCTAAATACTGAAGGGGGTAGCGCAAGTGGTTGTTTTGGCGATATGAAAACCTTTTGCAAGAATGAGAAATTTAAAAAAGTTGTAGCAGTAATCAAGTCTTGTACACCGAATGCGTTGGGTGAGCTAACAGTAAGATCCTTCCAATACAATTTCTAGTACAATTCATCACAAAGTCCTTACAGAGCGGTGCTATGAAAAGTTTATCACTGTAGGAGTTGTTTTGATACTTCAGAATGTTTCTATGTTTCCCTTAAACCATCAGCCTATTTATAGCATTACATTGAGACACTTGATTAAGGTTTTTCACAAGATACGATTTTTATTTATGATGTTTACGTTTTTATTATAAACGTTTACGTTTTTAATTATCTATGTAACATTTATAATTTATGAACAATAAAAGTTTTAGTTTTTAATAATAAAAAAAAGAATTGGCTGGTAAAGATGGTGTGACAAATATAGGTGAAATGTGAGAGAAAATGAGAGTAAAAATGTGAAGAGAAATGTGAGGTGACGTTAAGGTGGAAGATGAGTGAGAACGTTTTCGTGTGACCGATAAGGATAGGATAATGTTGAGTCAACTGATTTAATCATATAGCCTTTTCGGCAATGTTTTTGACCATTTAATTTGACACATTAGCTCTATTTGAAAAAGTTCTTATCTTTAACTCTTAAATTTTTGTTTAAACATACTTCATAACTTTAAGGGTCCGTTTGGTTTGTGTGTGGGTTTAGAATTAGGATTTGAATTTGGATTTTAATTTGGATTAGGATTTAGATTTGGATTTGATATAGGAAAGAGAATATATTTTTATATGTTAAATGAATAAAATAAAATAAATATTATATATTTTAAATTAAATTAAGATGTATCTTTCAAATTTTGTGAATCTATTATACTAAAAGATTCAGCCCCTTAATTTAATGGGGCTGTATCTTTAAATGCTCATAACTCCCATACAGCCATAGGTACAATCCACACGAAGAAGAAGAACTCCTCTCTTCCTCACAGAATACAAATGATCTTAATTCATTATTACATAATAGATTCAGAATACAAATCAATCTACATTATTACTTAATTCATTATTACATAATTAAAACAGGTTTACTATGAGATAATCATCTATTGGGTTCAACCGTGTAGTTGTGATCAAGGTGTGAACTGAAGTTATTTAGCTGATGTTGTGAGTAGACGTGAGTTGTGAAGTCGTGAAGTTGTGTTGTGATTAGATTGGTTCTAGCTAAGATTAGAACTGCGAACTATTGTAGCTTAGTGTCGGTTATTTGATATAAGCTACGTTGTGTCGGTTTTCTCCGACTTAGAGAGAGCTTGTTGACTAGTGATGAAACTAACGAGTTGGTACTCGGGGTTGAGTAGGGCGAAGTGGTTTCTTCTGTGACCGAAACCACTTTAAATCAGCGTGTCCGGTTTGCATTTACCTTTCCTTATCTCTTTCCATTTATACTCGCATTTATCGCTTTCTATTTATGCTTCGGCTATTGTGTGTAGTGTTGATTATATAGTATTAATTTGTCTTGAATAATGTGATATTGTACTGTGTTGGGTTGTTTTGTTTGATAAATCGATGTATTAATATGGTTTATAACTTGTATGAATACTCATCATATTGTATATTAACAGATTGATCGGTTTTTGATACGAAACATGTTGATAGATTTTTGAATGGAAAAATGATTGCACCCTCCCCCCCCTCTACGATTTCCACAATTGGTATGCATAGATGACCATCGTCGCTCTAAATTTTCAAAATAAATTGTTTTAAAAAAATGAGTATGATCCGATGTATCATTACCATTAAGGGGGATTAAATATGAAAAGTGATTTTTGTTGATTCACTGGTTTTAGTTTGTTGTTATCTACACTAATTATACGTAGCTCGAGATAAAAATGTGTTGCTTAAAATAAGTGTTATATAGTTCGGTATCAAATTCAGAAAAGTTGTACATCTTTCCGCAAGTCAGAAAACAATTTTTTTACAAAAGAATCATAATTTTAAGTATCAAGTGTGGCGGGCCCCTTAATTCCTCGGCAGAGACGGCTCCCCCGCCTTTTGTTGTAAAGGGGCCACATGTTTGATTCCGATAGTTTTTCGATAATCTTTGAAAACATCATATAAAATCATCACCGTAAGTCCGTAGATAGTCGTGGCGCAGCCGGCCATTCTCGATAGTAATTGGAGTTCTAGACTTTCATATAAAAATACTTCCAATTATTTATTTCAAACTTGATTTAGTCAGAAAAGCAAAATACTACTTATTTGTCTAAAACATTGAGTCTCGTTTTTTAAGTAAAACTTGTATTTGTCTTTTTGCCTTTCGAGTAGAATTTCTAGTCGGTATATCTTTGAAAATTTGAGGATGTATAACTTTCTTAAAAGAATATTAAACTTTGATTTTTGAAATGGGGGAGGAAATCTAATTTGTTCAGATACAAAACCGAGCTAAGTATACATTGTTGTATTCTATACACAAATAGCGACAAGTCGTTTATGGGTATCTATGTATTATGTGCACTTCTTTATATCTTATGTTAGTAAAAATTATTAAATGATCGTTGCACTTGTTAATTAAGCTGTAACTTGAATCATCTAAGCAGATGGTGCCATGTACACTATTCGTTTGTAGCTAGGTTGTTTTCAGATTATGAATAACAAGGAATATTAGCTAGATTTCTTGCATTTAAGATTGCAAAATTGTTCATGCATTGCATCATAGGGCATAGATCATTAAACGACGGATGTGTTACATAAACAGTTCTTGTGTAAATCTTTTCGGTATGGGAATATATAGTTAGGAATAAGAGTTCAATAACTTGTCAAAGTATGTTATTAAATGTATTAAAACTTGTCTACCTTAAATAGTATTTCCAAACGAATTTAAGCTATTTTCAACAACACGTTTAATTATTTTCACAACTTTTGCTTGGTTTTGAACCTTTGGGTTGGTCAAACAAAAGAAAAGGATTGTATTAATGTACAACAATAACTAGTAAAAAAAGAATGCTTGTGCCTGGCGCATGGTTTTTATGCTATACACGATTGTAATTATATATTTTTTTTAAACATTTAGTATTTGTACAAAAAGATGTTTGTCTTGTTGTATAAAATTGGTTAGAAAACTCATACTCGGTAAAATATCAAAACTATGTTTATGATAATAACTAATAAGTATAGAGTTTTCGGCACATGAGTAAAATGTAAGATATATCTTAGGATTAATGGACTCGCACTATTTAATTATTTATAGAAAATATTGTTCTTGAGAATGAGTGTTCGATGAGGGATCAAGAAGATTTCAAGAATATAGCAATTTCATTATTCAAATTAATGGTTGCTGTTATATTATCGAATCTAATTGACAAGTTTTTGAGTATGGACAGAAATCGGATTCATTTTTTATTTAGTGTTCAGATTAGTAATAAAGATTATAATAAAAGATATTGACTTGCGATCATACATACTCAATCACACTAGATTGGTTTGAGAGTAATTTGGCAGTCGTTTGTATGATGAAAAGTTATGCACATTGGATCAGCCATAATATGCACACTTGTCTTGGATAATCGTCTCTATGTAGTACTGCTTGTCCTCAGAGTAGTTGTGTAGACCAAATTTAAGATTTTGTCTAATATGTGTTTTAAGGACATGCATGAGAATTCATAATGATGTAGGATTGACAAATTGGTATGTGTTCGTTCTGTAGGTATTTCAAGAAAATTTAATTGCAATGCATTGCTAAATGTGTCATGTTTTGAAAACCAAAACATGTTAAATTATCACATGTGACACTACAATGTATGATGACTAAATATAAGACATCCATTAAATCAAGCAATTGTAATCGGAAATTAATCAACCTATAGATCTGCACAAAGATAAAACATCTTGCTTAAGCTTATATTAGAATTCCACACATCTTGATTAGGATTTATGTCGAACAAGAATTAAAGTATGAGATTAGTTGAGTCTTATTAGGTCCTCATGAGAAAGATAATACAAATTTTATACTTTGCCTTACACGTTTCTTAGGCAAATATAAGAATATTCATAATTCTTGTCTAACATAAGAATGGATTTACGGGAGAATCCTATTGCACTAGAAAAATTCATTTGACCATAACAGTTGAATTGCTTCCAAGGTGTGTGAACTTGGGTCCTCCGGTGTAGAATGAACCTGTAAATATTTGGTCGTATTTAGCAGAATTGTAGCACCCACTAGTGATAGTTCTCTTACTCATTTCTAACTTATATAATGGATCTTTCCTCAAAGATGCTAAGGATAGTTATAAATGATAGAGTTTGTATATCATTAGGAGTGCATAATAAGCATTTAGAAATTAGGACGTTGTCTTAGTCAATCCAAACACAATGCCAATTATTATGTCTTCGTGATTATATTGATGCTCAATGTTGTAATTACTTAGCTATTAATACTATGTCTATTATAAAGGAGTTCATATTATTATAGCAATCTAGATAAGATATATTTACTTATCTTATAATGAAACTGCTCCCTAATTGCTAAATGCTAATATGTTTTGTATGCGTCATTTTACATGACTTACGTGTTAAATGTGCATTTACACTATATTGATTTGATGCATAACGAATTAGATATGCCTATCTCAATTAACGTTTAATGTCATATAGTTTTACACATTAATCTTATTGATTATTGTGTGGATGCATGGCTTAGATGTAACTTACAATACCTATATGTCTTATGCTTATAGGTATAGATTTCTTGACACTAGAATTTTACCCTTATACATGCGGACCATTTGTATCACAATCGTTTGGTAATAATAGTCTCTAAATGGTCTTAAGTTTCTTTGAGTCTCCACTCACACATTCCCTTATACTAATTCATTTTTTCTCAAAATAGATCTTACTCTTTTCTGTCAAGGTAAGGTTATGATAAAATCTGATACAACCTCTAAGATAGGTTTGACAAGATACTTAAATAATTTCGTCCGAAATGTTTAAGTTTATTTTGTAATTAGCGATAATGCAATAATAACTATCACTCATTGTTCATGTCAAATTCATTTCATAAAAAACCGTTATCATGCTATTGATTATTATATATAGTTATGTTAATATCCTCCGTCCACCTGTTCCGCTACAACCTTTAAGATAACTTCATAGCTCGTTAGTATGATTGTTTGCTTTGAAATTCCAATGCTCCGAGAAGAGCTACATAACTTCGTTGGGATGATGTTCGTTGTATGCTAATCACAGCATTTGTCTTGACATTGTCAAGCTCCATCGCTTGCGTCTCTATGCTTCTTCATTTTATTCTTTGTTTATTCCTCAATTTATGTCCGGATATGAGCACGAATTTAATGGGAAGGTTAAACTACATCGTTCACCTATAACTTTTATACCATGTACACTCACAACTCTTAACCATAAAACCTCATAACTAGTTCTAGTGCATCCCAAACCACCAAAGTGAATTTCATAATGAAAGGCATCTCACCCTCATATCCCGACAATCATAAGCATGTGTGCTTATGTTGTCAAAATGTCGCAATGAAATGCGTCTCATCCTCATATCCCGACACTCATAAGCATGTGTGCCTATGTTGTCAAAAGTCAAGTGAATTTCGTAATGAAATGCATCATATCCACTTTACAATACTTAGTGAAGACACAAAGAACGACAATTCAATATAAAACGCATCAAGTGTTACTCGATGTCTCCACATTGTCGTAAACTTTTACCTTTTTCATCCACTTGTCATCACCATGGAAAGAAATCTACCAAATCACAATTTTCCAACTTCCTAGCAAGTGCAAGAACACAAAGAAGATATTCATGCTTAAGTGTGGTTGAATCTCAAAATTCAGTTTTTACAATAAAGTAATTCCACCTCATTTCCATTCATATCATACCCATAGCAACTCTTCATTGATTTAACAAATGATGACACACCAAAAACCCCCATCCCTCCAAACTTCAACTTATCATCACAAAGTGTTCCTAATGCACCTTTCAACCACCATCAACCAAAGGTACTTATTTCACCATTGACTACACTTGTACTATAAATACAACCTCATTCTCACATCATCATCACTACAATCCACATTTTCACATTTTCACCTTTGTTTATCTCATCATTAACAACCATCTCAAAGAAAACAATCACCCTAATCAAGATTACCTACCCTTACATTAAGGACATTCCCTCATCACACAAGTTGCGCTCTCATCCTCATTTCCCATCTCACCCATCATTTCATATGTTACTCACACTCAATCTCACCTCAAGTGACAACCATATTCAATAACACACACCTCCTCCAATCTTCCCAACAACAAAACAACATTCCCCTAATCACCTTACTCTCCAAACCTACCAAACACCCAACAAACCTATAGTCAACACTTTCCCTTTCCATTCACGCTCATCCTTCCTCATTTATGTTTCATAAACAAATCATCCTTATCATTAACATTTAGTTCGACCTAAAGTCTTACGATAATGTTTATACCTTAATGATCTCAAATCCAGTGAAAAGCATACATAATGCTTTACAAGAAAAATTGACCGATTTAGGATGTATCGCAATACAACTGTTAGTCTAATTAAATCCACATCAATTATCTTGCGTTAGATGATGATACCACAAGGAACATGTTGATCGAAGTCTTGACCTTCCGCATGTGTCAGGTCGATCTTATCATTGGTTCCTAAAAATTTCCATGTTTTAAGGCATTCATAATTTTTTTGTGCGCTTTAGTGCCACACTTTCAGAGTGCATTCTACCTAAAACATACATGATTTGCTCTCCACTAAGTGTCTTTGCATATATGTATCTATCATCATCTGTATATATGGTGCAATTTTGTATACTAACTTTGTGGTGTAGCACTTTTGTTCTGTTACTCGATTATTGGTGCCCAATCAAGGGGAGCATACACCAGGGGAGCATTTGCAAATTGTCTAGAGCATTAGTTTGACAACTAGTTTATGACTACTACACATGTTTGATATGTGTTTTTCATCCCTTATATTTTTTTGTTGTTGCACGAAATTTAACAATTGATGTAGTTATGGTTTGCTGATTAATTTGAGCATGGATCCGCTTGAGTCATGTTCAGGGATGTTATTGTTTAAATAGAATTGATAAAATAAGAGCTTCATCCTTAGGTGATGCAAGCTCGCCTCTTTGTTGAAGAGTTGAGAAGTGAAAGTTAAAGTCTCGTCTCAGAATCATCCTTTGTTTTGACAAGATGGATAAGAAGTGTAAAACAGTAATTATACATTTTACTATGAGTTATAGTTTACATATTTTGTCATCATCAAAAAGAGGGGTGATTGTTGGTAGAAATATTACGATATTTCATCTATTACCATTCTCTTCATGTTTTGATGATGATGTAATAGCGGCTGCTATTAGCAAGTGCATTTTCCTTTTCTTATGCCTACTTCTTTAATAGGAGTTTGTATCCGTAAATGTTTACGTGTCTGTGTATTGAACAGATGGTGAGCCACAGCTGGAGTTAACTTTGGCAGGAAATGTCAATAGATAACCCGTAAGTAACCGTGAACCATGTGCTGGCGACGTGCGTGCTGTCCATGGTGGCAATTTCCCTAACCAGCGTTCGTGTTCAGCTAATTTTTGATGTCATTGTAGTTGATAATTGCAAGTGCTTCTTGCTTTTGATCCATACTTTTTGCTGTCGTTTCGTGAAAGAAACTTTATTACGTAAGTGTATTCTTATATGTCTTTGTTTATTTCAGGAATTCAACAAACAGTTGCACCTGCTTCTATAAGTAGTGTAGATGTTCTTTACAATAGCAATAAGGTTCGCAGACATGAGCCTTATCTGTGATTGTTTGACAGCAACTGATTCTGTAAAGTTCACAGACCTGAGCCTTATCTGTGATTGTCATTTTCACAATTACCATAAGAAATAGCTAGCGAAAAGGTCGATGTTGAGCGATTGTGTGATGCTGTGAATGTTCTCCTTTACCTAAAGTTGCTTATTCTAATCAAGTTATTTTTTGATTTCTTGATTTAATTACATTAATGATATAAAGTTATGATACTCCTGCAGGAACAACTGTAGTCACATCTTCTTCTTTGCATCATCATTCAATGCCTCTACAGACTGTTAATACATATACGTACAGGTACTAGGGGTATTAGTGATAGAACAATGGTTTAATGGTAAAATATATAAATTCCAGCCTAAGTTCCGCTAACTCCATGTACCATGTTATTGTTACAGTTATTAGTCCAAGATCCAGAAAAAAAATTCCATCGACGTAGATATCAGCAGCAGACGCGTTCCACAACTCAAGGCAAAGGTAATAGTAAACCAAAATTGCACAACACAGTTGCTTTATTAGTATTTTTTAAAACATACATGACCAATCTGGGTTCAATTTCTATATCAGATTTTAAGTTTATTGTTAAGTTAAGGTAGAGTTTAATGTGCCACATTCTAAGTATGTGAAGCATGAATGTGTTGCTACTGTCTCAGGAACTCACCCGCTTAGAATAATCCTCTAGTACATATTAATAAATATTTGTTACCTTTGCTTTAACATTCCATGCACCATGTGAATTGTTTGTAAAGTCTGTCACCACCCAATCAGATAAGAGGGTGGTAACCTCATGAAGCGACTTACCAACTTATGAGCATACCTGAGTGCAACCTTTAATAAGCCCAAAAAGGCTTACACATGAATAACAGACTGCAAGAAGAGGTACAGAAACTACAGAAGCGCATAAACACATGATAAACATATTGAAACACAAACTGATGCGACCATGAGAACTACCATAGCTGACTGAGCCACAAACGTAGGAGCGCAAAACCTTATAGGTATCCGACAAATAAAAGGTTCGAACATCCATTGTTGCCAACCTTATCTCAGATACATAAACTAATATTTCATGTGATTTGCCAAAAGATTTGAAAACTGAACTTAACAGTTCACGTAATTTGCAATATATATATATATATATATATATATATATAGTTGCTAAATCAATATGTTAAGTAGTTGTTTAATGTTAGCAAGCTTATGATGGGGTTTTTGTTCCTTTGTTTTATTAGGAGTTAATTAAGAAAATATTGATTGATAGTAGAATCCGATCCAGGTTGAAGGATGGTCGTGACAGTAAGATGGGTGTATCCTTCCAGTAGTAATGCCAATAGTCATGCTACTGGTATTATGGTATTCCTACTCTCCTAATTTTGTGCAATTTATTTAATTTACAACACGTAGATTGCCATAGTAATGCCTTTATTTATTGAGATTACAACTTGACAAAAGCCCTGCTAAACAAATTACATTCAGGAATAGAAAATGGGCTCAACAAAACAACACGATCGAATCAAAACGTTTGTTTGAACGTGCTCATTCAATCATCTATAAAAAACTTTTTTTATTTTTAGGGGTAAGACAAGCATTTCTTAATATTGAATTTTTGTTTTGAAGTTGCTTTTAACATATCTATGCAGGTTGGAAAGGCTGATATTTTTGCACCATAGGTTTGTTTACACCTTTTTGTTGTTGTGCATAGCGAATAAGATAGTTTAATTAGATTGTTTGAGGTTATAAAGCTAACGGCAAAAATTAAGCCTCGCAGGTGTTTATAATCTTATTTCATATTAAGTCCAGATAATTTTTCTTTTCCTTTTAGCAGCCTGATGTACAAGAGACTAACAGTTTTGGTGCAGTGGGATATTCAAGGTATTGAATATTGTTCAAAATAAGAATAGATTATATACAAACTATTATAGGAGTTTTTGCTAATGGGTTCTTGGGTTCCTATATGTATCACCTAATATTTTGTAATAATTTGTTCCCGAATGAAATACATTTGTTATGTGGATTCATTCATTGTAGAGTTGTAGAAAGTAAGAAACCACATTAATAAGTTTTTAAGGGTGCTTTACAATTTAATCATATTACAATGAAAAAAATGTAGCTATCACTAAAAAAACCTCTATTATTAGAGTAGAAGTTCAGAGTCAACATTTCCTTCCAAGGTCTGATGTAGGATGTAGGTTGAGATCAGTTGCAACTTTAGGTATGACGCTTTGGTAGGTTTTAGTTTTTCAGGTTGCTGTAGGTATGAATTTAACAATGATTCGCATAAGTAACAATAAGACTTCTCCCACAGACCAAGTCCGGTGCAACGCACGGGTGACACTATAACTTACACTTCCCTCAAAAGAACAAACTAAACCCTCCAACTTTCACCATCAAACAAACTAAACTCCCACCCCATGTACAAATAACAAACTAAACCCTCCTAAACAATATTAGACACAAAACACATCCTTATACTAACAGTAGTTCACCCTTAAAAAATCCGTTAGCTTCCCACAAACGTCCGTTGCAACGAAACACTTTCACTTAACATTCGTTAGATAACACCTCACCTAAACCGTCACGAAATGCATTACGTACCCAGTTACAACTTACGAAGCAAGCGACCATTACACACACCCCATGCCAAAAACAAATTGACCCAGGCCGTGTGCAACGCACGGGTCTGCATGCCTCGTATAAAAAATAAGACAAAATAAATTATGTGTGGTTAATAGACTTACACGCCATCAAAATGAGATAATAGTCACTTGCATTTATTGTTATACGGGTCAAAAGTCAACATAATAGAGGATTTGTCAGAAATACTAAAGCTCTTGCCATCTTTTGTAAAAACCCATTAGTATGGGTATCCGTACACTGTTCTAAAACCCAAGTTTCAAACCAAACAATTTTATTTTCTTTGAAGCCATTCCTCAAAGCCAAAACCCTCATAACAAATGGGCCCTAAATGTTCATAGTTCATACTACCAGAATTTAATTTTTTAATGACTCTCATTTTCTATAAAATCTATTAACCCAGAATCATAGTTAAAGGGTAGAATCCTTACCATACATGTTTGCAGTTCGAACATATAATAATCGGCTGTAGTTCAGGGTTCAAAAAAATCAGAAGAGTTGATCCATTTGATTTTAACAGAAATATAATAACTAAAAAATGAAAATAAAAAAAGTTAGATGTGCATTAGACGTGTTGGTTGTAGATAATCGTCCTAACGGAGCGAGTACCCAATTCCCCGTTTGGGTGCCCATCGCTTTAGGTGGGTCTCGAATGATACATGCCCCATGAAACATGGTTATTAGTTTTAGGTACCGTAAGTGTGGAAACGTTTGATCGTAATGATCAAAATATTATAGTATCATTTTAAGTTAGAGATAGAAGCATTGACCAAATTAGTCAAAGTGTCTCAATTAAGGGTTTAATCAAATGGTGAAACAAACTTATGTAAACTAAATGAATGATCAAATAAAGTTAAAGATAGAAGTATTGTCAAAATAAATTATGTGGTTAAGCTATAAATTAACTTAAAGTTAAAAAATTTAAACTACTTACCCTATATTTTGAATGAAATTGATATGCTTTGCTGGTAAACTGTGACCATTAGCAAACTGCCTTCACTGAAACTATGGAACCTATCTACATGATTAATAAAGATTCCATGGAGGATGAAATAGCCATTGAAAGCCCTTACTAACAATCTTCATTGGCATTGAGTGCCTACTCGATTTCAACTTTGGATTTGAGTAATTAGCAAAATACTATACGAAAAAGCATTTATAAGAACATTTAAAAGCAAAGAATAAACCAGCAAATACACCCCCATAGAAGTCATGTGCATTAATGTTCAACTCAGTCTTGATTTTTCAGCATAATCGATTTTGTAAAAACAAACGGGGCATCATAATTATTACGATACAGTCTTGAGAATCCTTAACGAAATTATTGCTTTACTTGAGTTTCTCGAATAACTTAGGTGCAACCTGCAGCCACACAAGATTCAGTATCAGATGAAATGAAAAATCTTTACACCTAGGTCGTCTCAATATACGGGGATAGAAGAATAAGCTTACACATTTGTCAACACACTGCCAATAGTCAAAATACTGCCCCGTGCAATGCTTGTGCCCAGTTTCATCTGCCTCGACCCTTTTAACGCATCCCTGTGGATCATAATTAGTTAAAAAACCCAGCAGTCCAAACAGCTAGAAAACATGATCAGGGGGTGTCTGGCATTTCAGATGTTTTGTTATAAAGAGATTATGTGATATTTAATAACCATAATCTAATAATCAGCTGTAATAAAAGGAGGGTTAAAAATTAGTGTCAGGCTGTATCATTTGTTGTCTGAAGTTGTGATAGACTTTTATAGAATTACAAAATTCTGATCTGAGAAATATGGATATATAAAAATGACATTTGGCGACAAAAGCAGACCGATAGCGAATTAGAGAATTAAAGTCTCACATTTGATTATAAAAGCATTGGGTGTCCTGGTGTTAAGGGAAAAAGTGGTGAGGGGGCACCACTTTTGCCCATGGCACCACCTCTATGGCACCACAACACCCAATGCTTTTATTATCAAGTGTGAGACTTTAATTCTCTAATTATGGTATATACCAGCCAACACACTACCAGCAGAGGCCCGGTTTGGTGTCTCGCGCCATGGCGAGGGCTGTTCGACCAGCCGCGCCCACGACACCGAATGCTCTAAAGTAGTAGATAGTAAAATTTATTCTACCCTTGGATAATCACTTTTATTTCAACTGGTATAGTGATTATCCAAAACTAATTATCCCCAAAATAGTTGAAAGCAGAATATGATCTAGACACATTAAAAACTGATTATTGCAGCCATTTGCCGGTGCAAGTCGCAATGATCAGTTTCAAAAAAAAAAATCCAAACACCTCATATACTAATAGTTTCAGCACACATCATTTCATGACTAATGAGCACATGAGCACATGAAAATCACTTTAATTAAATGATCCATGATAATAATTTTGAGATGAAAAGCTCAGCTCTGTACTTGCTACTTACTTAAAGCTCAAATCCATAATTGACTATGAAAGTTTGCGGTGTTGAGCTTTGTATGAAGGTCATATTGTACGGCCAATAATCATGTTTCTAAAATCAGTATGGAATACAATTCATTGGCTAACTTGTAATTAGAATAAAACCTGATACTCGAGCCAAGCTCTAACACACTTGGGTTTGCATGAATCTTCAAAGTACTTCTTCTGGTCAACTGGTTCTTCATCCGCCCTGGTGTAGAAGATTGAAGTTATATAAGGAAAATTAAACTCCGCTTACATCATCACAAGGCAAAAAGTTTGCACATAAAGTTGCAAAACAATGAAACGTGGTTCAGCTTGTGTGCCCAAATGAGCAGCATAAGAGATCTGAACTAGTTAATGACGAAAAAAAGTGATTAATTCTACATTTCTAGTATTTGGGACACTCTATCTGGTGTCAGTCCCACCACAGTACCACATTATCCATTTTAGTAGATTGATGGATATGGTTAACTGCAGTGGAAAGACATGCAAGTACTTAAATGGGTTAGTTTGATTCAAATAATTCCTCTTCACCAAACAACTGACTGGACTAGTAGCAGACGCAAGTACTATAATATATAAAAAGGTCATGACGATGCTCTATAGCGCATAATAGCAAGTAGGGAAACATAATTATGAATTTACGATAGGGTGGGTCAGGGAGTTGGAGAGGATTCGGGTAAGTTTGGTGGGGTGTTTTAGGTAACAAAGTGGGAAATGGTAGCTCAAATGAGCTTTTGAGACAATCAATGGGTGGAATATTTATATATTTGGAGAAAGGTTTCCAGGGTTGTGTTGCCTTGACAACGGTACTAGTGTGTCCTCAATGATAGAGGGGTTTGGACAGTGATATATGTGTTAAAGGTGGTGTCAAGACTCAAGGGACTTACTATGGAAGATTCGGAAGCTCTAAACACCATAGCACATAACAAATCACCTAAACAAAAAACTGCAGGCAGAGGTAGTTAAGTTTCTAGACGGCGTCGGAGTGTACATTGCTTGGTCCAATTGCAAGAGTGTGGTGTCTTTATGGTCTAAGGTCTTCATGTGGTGGAATATGAGTCCAATCAACTCGGTTTCACTTGTTTTTGTTCAAATTTTCACTACTCTATGCACATAACTATATTACCTCAAAACTTCCATCGCAACTTGCTACGACCATACACACCTTTATCTCATAGAAAAGGATCCAGATCAAACAATATTCTAAGACAAGCCTCCAAAACGTACCTAGTAACGTTCGATCCTTAATGAAAGTTATTCACGGTTCCACTACACGAGCCTTAAACTACTAAAAGCATCATAAAATCATTCTTATTAAAAGTATCTAATCTAGAAGTATAAACTTATGAATCTAATAATACAAACATCATACTAAAAGACAGAAATTAATAAACATAAGAAAGTTGATAAAGCAAGTACTTACATAATGAATTAACGAGATGTTGATATAAGTAAAGTTTGTTCGATCTAGTGAACCTGCACAAGCACTAAATGGAATAAAAAAACAATCATTAAGATGTGAAAGAACAGATCGAGATTAAGATTGGATACCGTTTGATGAGGGTTTGAAAGCGCAGTCAACGAAAGAGATGAAAATGCAAAGACGTTTATTTGTATCTTGACTTGACCCGATCCGGATTTTTCAACCTTCGGGTGTTTACTTCTTGTTTTACTACCCTCTCGTCTAATTTTTTTTATTAGTTTGTCTCAAAATAATTGTTCACTTTTAAAAATAATAATTAGATTTATTTAAGTTTATCTCATATTATTTTTAGTTTAAATTGATATTTACAAACATAAAAGAAAACACTAATTAATTATCAAAAAGTAAACTGTTTTTTTTTCTTTTATAGAAACCAAAACAGTAATTAATGCATTTTTCTTAAACTGTGTATTTCTTGTCTGTGGAAAATAATTTTGAGACGAAGGAAGTACATATTAAGGTTAGGGATGTTCAATAAACATATTTTACAATGTAAAAATTATTTTTTAGTCATTAACCTTCATATTGTTGTCGATGGGTCCTATTTTTATAAGACCACTTGTCAGCCTTCTAAGCCGTTGGATCTTGCTACTTTTAATCCTGATCGCTTTAATTCAACTTTCAGTGCCAGCCGTAGATCATGCATCAATGAATAAGAACCACAAGATCAAAAATATCTGCTATCAAAACTGTCAGCTTTTTAATAAAAATGCAACATGTGTTATTTTACTGTAGGGTGCGTGACACCATATTATAACTTTATTAGAATACATATGGTTAACCAACTTCTCTCCTCCATAACTTCTCTAAATTCACTATCATCTTTCTCTCTCACACACACAATTCATTTTCAACCTTTTATCACAAAAAAACGCGCACATCCCTCTCTTTCAAAATAATCAGATCACAAACATATGAGAAGGATTGTGTTTGGATCGAATTGTTTGTGCACTAATAATTGTATTCCAAGGTTTTTTTAACTTTAACAACCATCAACCGCCACTACCACAATCCTTAGCAGCCGCCACCATCATCTTCTGAAACCGTCGTTGCCACCACCAGTTTTGTTTAGATCTGACTGGTTGGTGGTTTTGGTGGTGTTTTATTTGGATATGTGGATTTGAGCGGTTTTGAGGTTTAGTGGTTTTGGAGGCGATATGGTAGTTTTTGTTGATTCTTGGTAGTTTAGTGCTAAAAACGATATTTGACCATTGATTTCGTTTATGGTTGATTGGCGAAAAGAGGAAGTTAATTTCAGGTTTTTTTGGGAATCAAGGAAGTTAGAGAACGGTTACTTCAGCCTACTAATGAAACCAGGTTTCTTTCAGTTGTATACTTTTAGTTACTTGATTTCTAAGAGCACACTCAAATTTTGTTATTAGTTACGGGTTATAACCCGTCCTTTTTAAGAAATCTTCGTATTCATTTTTAGTGATTTAGCGATTGCAAGTCTTTATATTGTTGGTAATATATGTGATTTATAATTTTTTGTTATATTAAGTTTTGTGTTTTCTTAACAGGTTGTCGGGATATGACATTTTTGGCAGTTTCTACGCAACAATAGGTATCTTTTTGCATAACTTATGAATGATTTATTTTGGAGTTTACTCCAGATTATGTAACTTCTTGCTGTTAAAGGGAAACCGGTAAGTCAAAAGGTAACAGTTTTATAATGTTTATGCACATGACTCGAGCGAAAAAGGTGTTGAAGGAACCGCGAAAGAAGATATAAGCATGATCCCTTGATGATAGTCATTATTCAGAAGGTACATAGAACAAGGTATGTGCATTCACAAAGTTTAAAGACACTTTTTTTGTTCGTTGGTTATCTCATCCCTTTATGGTTTTTGGTTGTTGATTGTTGTTTCGATATTGGTTTTTGACTGCTATTTGGTTTTATACATGTTAAATTTCCCTTTTCGTGTATAAATTTCTTTCTATATGTTTTTTACAGATTGATAGGTAAGTAGGTGCTGATTGGTTGTTGATATGGCTCTTGTATTCTGTCGCATAGCATGGTGGTGTGTGTGGCATTTGATTCTGGTAAAGATTAATTTTGCTATATTGTCTGAAGATTTATGTGAGATGTCAATAAGATTTATGTGAGATTTGTTTAATATCAATGTTGGAATCATAAAGACTCTTTGTTAAGGAATTGCTAAGTGTTACCCGAAGGCTATTGTTAACATGAATAGAAATCTTATAAATTCTACAGCCTCAATTGCAACAGAGGTTTTTAAGAAGACGAGCACGTATGATCTAAGGAGACTGGAGTTACCATGCTTGATGTAGTTCGGGCCAACACTTTTGTGGTATGCACTTATTCCTGAATCATACTCTATATGCATAATATTGTGATAGTTACGCTTATATGTTATGTAACACCCCTAAAATAGGTCACAACGGAAATATGTCCGGAAGCATTACTTCATAATACAATAGCACAAGATATGAGAGTCGTTTGAAAAGTAATCTCGTTGATTTAATTGAAATTGAACTTGTTATAACATTTGTCCCAAAGTTGCATCAAACTAAAAGACTGGAAATAATACAACGTGACTTGATTGTTTGAATGTATGTAGAAATCCATGAATGTAATCTTTATAAAATTTGTACTCCAATGCATATCAGATATGTCAAGCATCCTATTCACCTGAGAAATACATGCTTAAAAGTGTCAACATAAAGTTGGTGAGTTCATAGATTTATGTAAATGTAAATGTAGGATCAAAAGAGTGTATTGTCTACTACTTTATCCACAGTATCATAATAAGTGTTTAGGGGCGTTTAATAAAGTAGTGTGGATCACAAGATTTCAAGTGTGTGACAATGTAACACATACAATAATGACACTGACGCTACGACTTGTATGTGTGCAATTTAATGCAATTGAATGCCCCATGTAGATGTCAACCCGTAACATCTGAATTCTCATATGGTATACGTCTGTTGGCCTTATAGACACCAATACTGGACGGGGATGTCAATCCCAAATAGATCTATTTATAACACACGCGCTTATACAAAGTAATTAACAGTTCATGATAGTAGGCTTTGTGGGTTATTGCTACTTAGGCACGCTACGTAATTATTGTAAAAATTAGAAAGTATTGTACTTGTGTCTTTTTGTAAAATAAGCAATGTGTCTCGCCTCGAGATTTGTAAATGAGTATGAAAACGAGTATGTAAATGAGTATGTAAATGATTTTGGAATCAATTATGTAAACGAATTTGTAAATGAGTTTGTAAGTAAGCTATGAAAACAAGTATGTAAACGAGTTTGTAGATGCGCATGTATTCTCCCCTAAAAGAGTTAAAAAGAAGTAAAATAGGGGCCATGAAACTCATCTCAAGTCAAAGTATCGAATGTAGTAACAATCAACAAAGAGTGACGTCACAAATAGCCGGAATGCAACCTAATTAAATATAGGCCCGATAAGTATAATGTAATCGAAATATATTAAAACGATGTATTTTATATCATTATATCACCACCTAATAGTTTTAGTTTTACTTTAATAGATCAAAATAATGCTTACGTTAAGGTTATCGCTTTTATTATTTTTGCAACGACTATATATATATATATATATATATATATATATAGTTTAGTTAATTCATAAAATAATATTTATAAGGTTTTAAACCACGTATAAATATTATATAAGTGATGCTAAAATATTTTTTAAGGTTTTTACAGTTCAAACGGACCGAAAATGTCCGAAAATATAATTTTACTATTCATGTCAGAAAAAATAATGCAGAAATTTTTATAACACTTTCTTAAAAATAGTCCAACTTTGCTTAGGTTTTACTCATCCGTTATACACATTTAGGCCTCAAAACTCACATTTTGATAGCGAAAAATAATTCTAAACAAGTTTGTAGTTTTATATTTAAGCCGATTCGGACTTGAAAATAGTGAAAAACACAATTTATAAAACTGCCAGCTTTTTGTCGAAAAACTGTTTTGCCGGTATTGTTTCAAATCTAGTTTTGGCCATAACCTATTCGTTTTAAGTCCGTTTTTAGCGTTCTTTATATGCACGGAATCGTTGTAAGATATACTAACATATTTGTAAGGTTTTGGCTAGACAATGTCTGCAACTAACTGTTAATAAGCTGCTGTCCCTAAAGGTGATTTACACACTTATCGCCAAGTATTTCTACTCCATTTTCATACCACAACCCTATTAGTCTATATATTTCAACCACTTTCAAAATCCATAATCATCCACTAACCTAATCCCATCTAACACTTCACAATATCATGAAATAATTATAAGATCAAATAAGCTAGTTTATGAATTATAAACCTAACCACATGTCTAAAATCATAAATAAATGGTGTTCTTAATTTATTTGCAAATGTTTATAAAAGTAAATTAATTGGTGATAACTTTATAATTAAGATGTTTATGTATAAAAATACATAATGAAAGTATTGAAATATGAATGAACACAATCAATATGTATGAAAATTAAAAGAGTGAATGTAGTATGCTTACAAAGTAGATGATCAAATAGAAACTCTAGACTTTGATTCTAAACCCAAAATCCTTATGAAAACCCTAAATCTTGATTATGAAAACCCTAACTTGATCTTGAAAAACCCTTGCTTAAAATAGAAACCGTAACTTGCAAACTAACTTGAAACACCTTAGATTATACCCTTGATTAACCTTGTATGCTTGTAATATTGATAAAATGGAAACTATGAATTTTCTTAAGAGCCTAGTTTGAGCCGTGGGTTATTAGAAGGAAAAAGGAGAGAGTTTTGATCTTTTTGCAAATGAGAAGTGTGTGTGAAAGACTTATAATAGGAACCCTTAAATACACTAAATATCTAGGAGACCAAGACTTACACATCTCATGATTTTAGAGGGGGGAGGACGGTTTAGTGGTGAATGGAATGGGGGAGTATGGTTTGTGTAAGATAGTAGATAGACGTTGTAAGTAGACCTTGAAAACAACACAAAACTAGCACATGGTATTTTATTAAGCAAACTTGATATTTGATTTGTGCCTTATAGTTAAAACCGGCCATGGTATGGTTTTTGTATAGGATTGATATTAACTTTGGGTATTGGGTATAATTATGGGTATTTGGTTAAGCGTAGATAGGTAGAATGGTTTACATGCATGCAAAAAGGTTTCCAAATTGCGAAACGTAAACGTTTTACGTAACGTATAAAAATAAATGTGAAAAGTTATAAATTATCTTCGTAAAAATAATATAGAACTTGTTTGACGTAAACTTTTATTTGTTTGATGTCGGTTTACGTTGATTGTTGATTTTTAGTTTACGCGATTTAACTAAACGGTTGAAATAAAAGTAAACCCGTAAAAGTTCAAAGTAAATAGTTAAAGTTTATTGACGTGAAATGACCTGAAATTATGGGTTGTTACATGTTATCCGTTCACGTTTCCTATAACGTCTATTCTTTGTTCTAAATTTATTTGTCATTTATCTAAAGGCTGAAGTGTTTGGACTTGATCCAAGGGAAGTTGATGTTCCAGTTGTGTGCAGTCATGCCGATTTTACCATCTAACCTGTTCTATCCCAGGTATTTAAGTCATTTGGTTTCTAACATCTTTTTAGTTGTTGAAAAATGGATTATTTGGTCGGTATTCCCTAGTGGTCGGGTTTAAGCGATTACAGTCCCTCTTATATTCTCTACCTATCAATCAATATTGATCTTTCTAACTCTTTACTATTGTCTTGCACTTTATATTTCATAGTCATTATTGTCTATTATTATATATGTTGTGTTCATATTGTGATTGATTGATCTCACATAAACTCGGATCTAAAATTTTTGAAATAAAAACCTTTATAACGTTAAAAATGGTAAAGCTATTTAACCCTTTTCTAGTTTTCCATATATCTAAATCATGAATTTAGTACCATTAGGCAGAAAGACTTAATCAAATATTCAAATTTGATATTATTGTTTCTGTGATCATAAAACAATGCGTCACCACCACGTCTAAGATCCATCACATGTGTGAAGTGTAATGTTTTACATCAGCAATCCAATTCACGTGAGTATATTCTTATACTTCTTAGAGGATTCCAACTGTATTCTAAACCATAATCGATGGTTTTCTTTAAGTACACGAGTACTCGAATAATTGTTGGTTGTGTAGTTACCAGAACAAGGTGTAACCGGATATCAAATGGAATCGTGTAATCATTTTCCAAAAGAAACTATTAGACCCTAATGCCTGGGTATCACGAATATCTCTTTGGGATTATGTTCTTGAATTAGGCACAATTCTAGAACCCTTTCACCTTTAAGTGATTATGTTTCTATTTATTTTCCGTACACGTGTTTATCTTAATTTATAAGGATGCAAACTCTTAAACAAAAGAGTTTGTAACTCTTGGTCAAAAGGAGTTATGAGCATTAATCGGTCAATTAATCTCATAATCTCCTTCATGAATGCATAGTGGTTATATGACCATAATCATGGTCATTAAGTTAATGTTGAAACTGCCCATTTAATGGGTCATGGTGGTTACAAACATTTAATGTTAAAACCACCCATTTAATAGTCATTAAGCTAACCACTAAAAGAGTTAGGGAGAATCAGTGACTTGATGGGTGTACACTCCGTACCTCCAAACCCATTTCCAAGTATGACCCGATTCCCACAATTGCACTAAATTTCCAACAATTCTTCCCAATTTAGTACAATTCCTTTTGCATTAAAACTAAACATAAAACAAAACATGTGTATAAACGAAAATATCCAAAGGATTAAATTTCCATCTTAGTACATGACACGTTTAAATATTTGAGAATCGGGGTGTTCTAAGAATTGAACCCTTCAACCCATTTGAATAGCTGAAGATAAAATAAACACAAGTTTTCAAACACTTAAACGCTCTTGACACTATACAAGCCATGTGTCCATATACAGTTCATAAATGTTGTAAGAGCCAAAAGTCCAAAGCTCCTTGAAGCAGCAAAAACTCAGCATTCATATAGGTGGTTCCTCTTTATTCATGCTCCTGCCAAACACTTTTTTAAATAAATTAACCATTGAGAAGTAAAGACTCCATCCTCCTTTTCAGCAGGTTCCAAGCACATCCTTGGGATGATTGTAAAACATGTGCTTCAGTTCACTGAACGTTCAACTTTCCACATTGAACTCAGCTCCCAAGTTTCCTCAAAAGGGAGTTGGGTGTCCTAGCATTCAGTGACTAAGTTAGACTTTAAACTCATCTCTTCAACATAATTTAAAACCAAGTCTCTAGCCAATCCCTTCGTCAAGTGATCAGCTAAGTTTCATTGAGATCTCACAAACTCTAAAGATACCACCCCATTCGTGATAAGCTCATGAATCATGCTATGCTTGACACTAAGTGTATGGACTTACCATTGTACATTTGGCTATAAGCCTTTGCCAATGTAGCGGCACTATTACAACGGATAGAAATAGGTTCTATAGGTTTGGACCACAATAGAATCTCAAGGATCATGTTTCTCAACCATTGTTGAGTTGGTGACGCAAGTTTGCTTCTTAGATGCCCAAGAAATTGCACCTCCACCAAGTAGGAATACCCAGTCACTGGTAGAGGAATTGTATTCAGTATTGTTGATCCAGCTTGCATCAGTGTATCCTTCTAAGACGGAAGAATAACTAGTATATGTCAAACTATAATCTATAGTTTTCTTCAAATACTTCAGTACCCTCTGAATTGCTTGCTAGTGATGAGTACTAGGATTACTAGTGTACCTACTCAGTTTACCCACTGCAAAATCAATACCAGGCCTAGTATAAGTCATGACATACGTCAGGCAGTCAATCACCCTAGAATACTCAAGTTAAGATACAGCCTGGCTATTATTGGGCATCAGCTTCTCACTTGTATCCATAAGAGTACTCATCAGAGTACAATCAAAGTAATTGAATTTCTTCAGTACCTTCTTAATATAATGAGACTAAGAAATTGTTATTCTATTACTTTCATGTTTAATCATGTTGGAATTAGTTATCTAATAACCTATTATTATACATAATAATATACGAGCTTCGCAGCAGAATGTAATCACATATAGCAACTATAATTAACATAAAACAATAAACTGAAAGCGTACCTTTTAGCAATCAAGCAATGGAAGAATTGGAGCTTCTTAAAATCGCACGTATATTAAACCCATGAACCTTTACGTGTATCCACCCTACACGTTATAAAATATCACCCGGATGCTAGTTCCCCAATGAATACCGAATACTAAATCACAACTCAACCTCCCTTCGTGGAGTATTTATTTTGTTCGACCAACAAGAGGAGAAGAAGAGAGGGATGAGAGTTATGAGCTAAGGAACCCTTAATTTATACTAGGTGAATTAGGGCATTCCTAATTTACTTAGCTTAGGGCCAAAGCTATCACAAAACCCATAAACACCTCCTTAGGCCTTATGGCCGGTCAAACCCAACCAAACAACCCCCTGGGTTGACTTTTTGACTTTTCCAATATTTATGTATAATTACATTTAATTATACATTAATTAAAAAGCCTTATAGTTAATTATTCGTAAACGAACTAATTAACGACCGTTTAGTATTCTATCGTTAGTATATTAATTTATATAATAAATATACATTTATGTTATTATATATACCAGTATAATGATATCTAAGTGTATAAGTGTATGACCCCATAGGCTCACGTATTTCTAGCCGTATAAATATCCGTATGACATGAGCACATCCCAACAGCTCCCACTTGCGAATGTCAGTGTCATATAATATAACATACTAACATTGATGAATAGTCTAGCAGTATCATCAATGCTCCTAAAAATACATGAGTATGGTTTCAATAAACATTTCAGCTTTCAATGGTTCAAGTAAGATCATCCTTTTATGTCAGATACATGTTAAATATAGACATGGATAAATGTCATTCCATAATTTAACGATTTTGTTTCTCGTTTATGTATTAATCAAGATTACCAAAAGTAAAAAAGAATCATCTTAACTACACTTTGGGCACGGCCATGCAAACATCTGATTAACCCAACGAGGGGCCCAGTAAGTATCTAACTCCCAAACATGTAGAGGAACAAATTCTATTTTGACTATAAGTGCTTCTCACATACTTCATAATATTTATGAAAAGATCCATTATAACTAGGGGTGGCAATTCGGGTCGGGTTCAGGTTGGCTGGTTCGGGTTGGCATGTTAGCGGGTCTGAAAACCCCAACCCGAACCTGACCCATTTAAATAATCGGATCAACTATATCAACCCTAACTTGTTTACACATAACCCGAACCTGACCCATTTAACCTGTATATATACTTGGGTTGGCGGGTTAAATAGGTTACACGGGTTGAATAGGTTAAATGAGTTTTGAGTTGACCCATTTAACCCGTTTTATATACAAAAGTAGGCACATTACACGGGTACATGTTAAACGGGTTTGGGTTCGATCCGTTTAACTCATTTAACACATATAATAAAATATAATATTTTTTAATTTTAGAAAAAAATCTTAAACGGGTTGGCGGGTCGACTCACTTAATTTATTCCCAACCCGAACCTAACCTGTTTAATAAACCTGACCCCAAATCTATTAGACTCAACCTGAACCTGTTAATTTTCATGTCGGTTTCAGGTCGAATTTCGTGTCGGGTCAGAAATTGCCACCCCTAATTATAACTACCTTAATTCAAGACAACGTTTGACTAGAATCAAGAAAATGTAATCCATACACGTAAAACCTGCTTGTATCTCAAGTCTAAGGATAAACAAACTTTCACCGTGTGTAAAACTCACTTAATGACGCCGATCCATAAAGTGGTCCACACAAGGCAGGGTATCTAATATTCAACCACATTGAATAACATGCGAAGTTGGTAGAATCATCTTTACATATTCAACAGAATATAACCAAACACTCACATTTGTCTTATCTCAACAATATTCCCATATTGTTAATTGACAAAGGACATAATTTATAATGCAACAAGTCATCCATGGATTTAAACATGCAAATATGACACAATTATTATAAAATGAAAACTAAGGTTGCAAAAATCATGAATCATTAGAAGGGCGGTCGACAACCTTGTAGCTTGTAATCGGTCAAGGCGAGATTAATCGATGATTAATCGAATTTGCATTTTTGGCAAAATTTAGGTATTTCCGGCAAGTTTTGTGTATTTTCGTCGAATTTTAGATATTATTAGCAAGTTTTTTCTAAAAAACAACTTGTAATAGATTTAAATAGTTAATATAAGTGATCAAAACAAGTTTACGGCGAGTTTTAGGTACTTCCGGCAAGATTAGAAGGTTTCTGGCAAGTTTGACCACCGTTGATCGGCGTTGACCACGGTTGACCTATTTGTTTGACCCTGTTACATTAATCGGCAAGGTTGGTGGCCTTGTAGCGTCTAATCGGCGATTAATCGGCCTTGTAGACCTTGTTTTGCAACACTGATGAAAACAAAATACCACATATATTAATTCATTGAAAAATAACAATCGTTTAACATCCCTTATCCAAATACTAAAAATACATCGCAGATCTACATGAGACTACTAGCAGGACAAACACCAATTCCCATAGCATGTTCAAAATGCTTGTTATATGGCATTGGCTTTGTAAACGGATCAGCTAAGTTATCATATGTGTGAACTTTCTTCATGACAATTTCACCAGCTTGAATTACTTTACGAATGTAATGATATTTTCTTTGATAACGTCTGGCTCCCTTCATAATTTTGGGATCATTGGCGATTGCTATTGCAGGCGCATTGTCACATAGCATCTCCATAAGTTTTTTATTCGATGGTATGACATCTCCAAGTCCATCAATAAATTTTCTCATCCAAACAGCTTCCATTGATGCCTCAGCTGCAACATTGTACTCAGCTTCTGTAGAAGACATAGCAATAGTGCTTTGCTTAGCACTCTTCCAGTCCACGGCTCCACCATTAAGCACGAAAACATATCCTGATTGGGATTTGGTATCGTCCTTATCAGTTTGAAAACCAGCATCAGCATAGCAAGTAACTTTCAGCTCGGTTCCAGGTCTTCCCCCATAAACAAGAACCATATATTTAGTTTTTCTCAAATACTTAATAATAGTTTTAACAACAGTCCAGTGAACTTCACCTAGATTAAGCTGAAATCGACTACACAAATTTTACGCAAAGGCAACATCAGGTCTAGTGCATCTTACCTCATACATAATAGATCTTATAGCCAAAGCATAAAGAACTCTTTGAATACGTTTTACCTTACTAGGTGTTTTTGCACCTTGGGACTTTCTATAGTCATGCTTCTCTTGCATTGAAACACTACCACGCTTGGAGTTATCCATCTTAAATTTCTTTAAGATTTTATCAAAATAAGCACTTTGAGTAAGAGCAATCAACCGCTTAGATCCATCACGTGTGATCTTGATTCTAAGGATATATGTTGCTTCTCCTAAGTCTTTCATATAAAAACACTTACAAAGCCAAGACTTAACATCTTGCAGCATTGTAATGTTATTTCCCATTATTAATATGTCATCGACATATAATACTAGTAATGCAACATTACTCCCACTAGCTTTGAGATATACACATGGCTCATCAGGATTTTGAGTGAAACCAACCTTCTTAATTTCCTTATCAAATCTCTTGTTCCAACTTCTAGATGCTTGCTTCAACCCATAAATGGATCGTTAAAGTTTGCACACTTTGCTGGGATGTTTTGGATCCACAAACCCCTCAGGTTACACCATATATACGTCCTCGCTTAGGTGACCATTCAAAAAGGCAGTTTTGACATCCATCTACTGATGTTTGTTCAAAAACCCCTCTTAATATAATATATATATAATATATATAATAAAATACATATACACAAGCAAAGTATCATACAAATTATTTTTAGGAAGGAATAATAAGTAATCAACACGGGTATCGTTCTCCTTGGTGAGAGGTGAATGGAAATTCACGTTAATGTCGGGAATCAAGCTTGATTGTCATTAAAGATTTGGTTTTGGTTTTTAAATCTAAAAATGCAAAGGGAAAGCATACAAAAGCACGCTAATCTAAGAAATTAAGGCAACTTAAAAATCAAACGACATTTAAAGCAGTTAAAAACTTATTAATAACTAAAATAAACTAACTAATTAACTAAAATTGACAAATTAAAACTTTAAAAACTCAAAATGCAAATTTATAAAACCTAAATGTATTAAAATAATTTTTGAAAAAAAAAATTATATTTTTTTTATTTTTATTTTGTTTTTTATGAATTAAAAACAAATTTAATCTAAATAAAATATTAAAAATAGTAAACTAATTATTAAAAATCTGGAAAATTTATGAAAAATACTTTGACTTATTTAAAACCTATGAAAAATGAAAACTGGTCATTTGGCTGAAAGAATAAGCAGATAAAAAGCAAATAAGCACGAATAAGCTTAAAACTAAAAATGTATAACAATTAAATGTTGCATTGGTATGACAGAAAAGACCCAAGGGCGCGGATGGTTAAGGTGTTGGTGTTGTGAATGTGAGGTCGTAGGTTTGAGTCTTGGTCCTGCACTTTTTGTAAAACATTTTTTTTATATTTTCTTTTTGAAAAAGCTCAAGATAAGACAAAAAATAAGCTACTTTATTAAAGGGACTTAATGCTAAAACTTATTAATAAGCTTAGAAAAAGCTAACAACAAGTGACAAATTGGTTTTTTAAGCTATTAGGCAAAACAAGGAAAAACAAGCTAAAACCATTTAGACTTTAGGACTCAATAAGCAACAAAAAACCTAATAAGCTAAAAACAGACCAAGACCTAAACCTAATAAGCTAAAAACAGACCAAGACCTAAACCTAATAAGCAATAATGACTAGAAATTAAGCAACCAAAATAAGCTGAAATCAGTAAAAGACTTTAAGACAACAGACTCAAAAATAGTTTCTAAGGACTTAAGACCATCTTTTTAAGCTAGATTTAAACGGGGTTACGTGAAGGTAAGGCAAATGCAAGTAAGATCAAATCGAAAGATCCCCCCATACTAGAACTAAACATTTTCCTCAATGTGAGACTGTCACCCCCATACTAATTTCAAAGCATAATCCAAATATTAAGGGGTCTCTACGCAAATCTAAAGCCGTTTTTTAATTATGCTAATAGATAAACGTTAATCAATAAGATCTAGGATATCGGATTCCCATATATAAGCATGCGAAGGATTGAAGATTGAGTGAACGATGGACAAAACCACAAGCACGAGAGTCTTCATAATCTGGGCAATCCTGGACACAAAACACAAAACACGAGAAAGGAAGAGGCGAGCCTCCTCACATCACACTTATTAAATAAATATTATACTAATATACTACTACTAAGGATAAGCATGGGTTGCCACCCACGAAGCACTTGTTTTTGTGCGAGTCTCTAGCTTGACTCTCCCCATATCATCGTGATATTCGAGACGAAACATGTGGAAAAGAAAATCCCCATCGGACTTTTATCAAAATGTTTAGATAAACATCGAAGCACATGAAAGTTCCACTCTGATAAGATACCGCCGGCTCTTGAGAATAGCAACTAAAAACAGAGATGTCGGGGTCAAAAATAGTATCCTCACTCCCTGAGGAGAGAGGAAAAGACGAATCCATAGAATAAGTAAGATAAGGAAGGAAGATTCGGATAACATATATGAGGAAAAGATAATGGCGATCCTCAAAGGATAATCTCACATATGTTGGAGAAAAAGTTTTCTCATGAATCCTGGGGTCGAAAACTTTGTCCTCGGTCATCAAATCATCAATTGAAGCATCGTACAAAATCTTCTTCCATTTATTTTCTTTAGATTCCAAATCAAATAAATCATCATTCTCTTCGAGAGGCGGTTCATCGATGAACCCCTCGAGAATGGAAGCAACGCTCATCTTAGGAGTAGACGGATCACGGTGAAGTAGAAGCTCAATCTCATCAATGTCGCCACCTGGGTCGAAACATTCATCCTCATTAAAATCGGAAAGAGGTGTGACTAGTAAAGCCGACTCATCAAGGTTAGAAACATAAGAGTCCTTACTCTCGATGTTCTCTAACACCTCATCAAAAAGAGAATTTACGTCACTAGAGATGTATTCGTCATCGAATTTGAAAAGAGGGTTCGAGTAAATTTTAACATTATCTTCCGGAACGTCCTCATCGGATAGCGACTCATCATCACTAAAGGTAAAATCATCATTTGAATCGAAAAGAGGGTTAGAGAAAGTCACAACAATAATTCGAGCATGACGGTTTGGTAAATTCATTAAGCCATCCCTTTCTGGCTGTTCATCCATTTCATAGCCTTTTCTCAGTTGGATTTGAGGTGTGTTGTGGATGATTTGATTTGAGGACAAAAACAGCTATATTCCAGTTTAAGCTTAAAGGAAGTTAACTGAATAAGTAATACGCTTGAGGGCTTATTAGTAGCATTCAAAACACAGTTTAACAAAATGCATATAAAAGTTTATACAAGCTTTATATTTACTACGGAGGAATACTATTGAAGATAATGAATTTTATTAATACTTATAAGAGTTTACAAGCTTAGGATAGAGATAAATTAATATAAATGACTAAAAAGTAAAATAAGCTGGAAAATAAGCTAATAAGCTACCACTACTCATACTCCCTACTCTAGCATGCGCTCTTCTCCGTGTGATCTCCTCTGCTAATTTTTCGTCGATGTGAGGAAGATTCTTAGGCCTTCAGGAGCGTCCTTCAACACAAATCTGAGCCTTGATTTCATAATAAGTGGGCTTTTGACTTGGGAGTGGATATGGACTATTGGAGTGGACTTAAAGTTATGTTAATTGGTTTGGCTTTTTTTTGGTTTATTGTACAAATCTTTATGGGATGTTTGTCCCCGACCCATTAAAATGGGTACGGTTTGGCTCATTAAGGATGTATACGCCTTCGGCTTCATTTTTCCGTGCTCTTTCCATTCCCATGCTCGGTTTTGTCTGCTTTGCCTTTGTTTTTGTCCTATTTATTAAATATCCATACCTGCAAGACACAATTTAAATACAAACGAATTACATGTTATTTTTATTGTCATTTTTCGTTCATTATTGGTCTTTTTATGCTCGTTTTTATTAGTGTAAAAAGGTATGTGTATTAAGTAACATACCAAATCCCCCATACTTAAGCTTTTGTCGTGTCTCACGATTGTCATAAATCATACTTAGAAAACCAAAAAATTCAACCCCCTTAGGCTAATTACCTCAAAAAGTAGCAAAGAGTTCATCTAAGGAGATTGAGAAATCACTAGTTTTGAAAAGCTCCCCGTTTTACCATTTTTATGCATTTATTATTATCATTAACATATATAAACTTTATAGATCACGGAACAAGAAACAATTAATTGAATAAAATTATCGTCCTCGAATTTTTCACTCCCTCAAAACAAAGCTTAAAAACGAAATCATTGTTAAATACAGTTATGATGCTAACACTACTCATAAATGCCTAATTTGTTTATGCTTAGCTACTTTCCTTGCCTTTTTTCACTATAATCCTCTAAGATTTTATGTTGTATTGATGACAAAAATTTTTATTCTTATTCAATAAACGTAAACGGTTTGGTTTTAGACATAATATAATTAGTTTGAAAATCCTTTCCTAAAGAGACCAATATGGTAGATTTGAGAAATAAGGTCCACTCTCCACATTAAGGTTCAATTTCAGTCAGGATTTTTAGGTGGGTTGGGATTATCCTTTTTTATTTCTTCCGATATACAACTAAACTACGAGTCAGAGACGGAAAAAGGCTTTATTTAGATAACCATGGAGTCGAAATATTGGCTTTATTATTATTATGATTAGCAACAGTTTAAACCCTGGTACTTTTGTTTTTTTAAACAACTACAAAACATCAGGTTGTTCCTAACCGTCAGAAGCATGTTGTCTTATTTCGACCTCGATGATATCCTTGACCTTTTCTGATGGCTACAACATCGGCAATGAACAGACCGGATGAAAAATATTTTATTAGTCTCGTTATTATTACTATGTGCCTTATTTAGAAGACTGCACAGATCGGCAGGCGAAATCCACCACCGGACCACGAGACAGTAAAATTTTATGAGCCAAAAGTTCTTATTTTATATTCTATACCTCCACACTTTTTTTAACGATTGTCACTTGGTAATGCGAGCCAACCATGATCCTGAAGTCTTATTTCGGCTTCGCGTTTGATTTACAATAATTATTATTATTAATATCAAATTCATGTCCTGTGTTTTTAACTACTAAGACAACAAGGTCAGCGAGTCGTAAGAATCGGTCAGCCTATAGCTATTCCCCACATATCACGGAAAAAAAAACCTCGATGTGTTCCTTAATTTCACCAGAAGGAAAATCTATACGGAGGGATTTAAACTAAGAATCGCGCCCAAAAAAAAAAAACCTTAAAGTAACTTTTATTTATACACAAATTATATATCGTTTATTAAGCTAATAGGAGCAAACGCCACAAGTAACTTATGAGCTTCTAAAGAAGAATTCCAAACTACTCCATGTTTAGCATTCTTACCTTATATTAAAACTTTATCATTTTTCGTTCTTCGCAAATTTAAATCTTTACTAAAAAGATCCCGCGGAATGTCTAGTCTATAAAAAAGCTTTGCATATTTAAAAAGTCTATCATGGAAACTTGAAAAACCTTGGCTTTTTCAAGCATAGAATTCGCGTTTTAAAGCTTCTTCTTTCTATTTCAAAAGAACTAGCAAAAAAACTTATAGTTATATCAAGGAACGGCGGGCATCATGCTTAGAGGCAACATGCTCGTTAAGTCAAAATTTTATTCTTATTCTCACCATCGTGAAAAGTCAAACATTGTGTCACATACACTTATCATTTATTTTTTTATTTTTAAATTTTGGTCTAAAATCACATTATTTTTGGTGGTTTAAATACAGGGTTTACGTTGCAAGGTGAAGGCAAATGCAATAGTATTAGATCAAATCGTAAGATCCCCCCATACTAGAATCTTAATACTTTGTCCTCAATGTGGATTCGTCACCTCCATACTTAATTTTAAGGAATAATCCAAAATTAAGGGAGTCTCTACGCAAACTCTAAAGCCGTGTATGCATTTATGCTAATAGATAAACGGTTTAATCAAATTAAGATTTAGGAAAATTCGGTATTCCCTATATAAGCTTGCGAAGAGGATTGAAGGTAGACGTGAAACGCATGGACAAAACCCTTACGAGCACGAGAGGTCTTCATAATCTAGGCAATCCTGGACCAAACACGAAACTCTGGGAGAAAGGAAGAGGAGTGTCTCCTAACATCAAACTTATTAATAAATATTATACTAAATATACTACTACTAGGATAAGCACTGGGTTGCCCACCCTACGAAGCGCTATATTTTTGTGCGAGGTCTCTAGCTTGACTCTCCCATCATCATCATGTTTTCGTGAAGAAACTTGTGGAAGTGAAATCTCCAATCGGACTTTCTATCAAGATGTTTAGATAAAAAATCGAAGCTCATGAAAGTTCCACTGAGGAGGAGATACGCTGGCTGTAGAGAATGCAACTAAAAACGGAGATGTCGGTGTCAAAATAGTATCTCACTCCCGGTGAGGAGAGAGGACAGAGGACAAATCCATATAATAAGTAAGATTAGGAAGGAGATTCAGATAACATATGTGAGGGAAAGTAATGGTGGATCCTCAAAGGATAATCTCACATATGTTGGAGAAAAAGTTTTCTCATGAATCCTAGGGTCAAAAACTTTGTCCTCGGTCATCAAATCATCAATTAAAGCATCGTACAAAATCTTCTTCCATTTATTTTCTTTAGATTCCAAATCAAATAAATCATCATTCTCTTCGAGAGGCGGTTCATCGATGTGAACCCATCGAGAAGGAAGCAAACGCTTCATTTTAGGAGTAGACGGATCACGGTGAAATAGAAGCTCAATTTCATCAACGTCGCCACCTGGGTCGAAACATTCATCCGCATTAATTCGGTAAAGATGAAAGAAAAGAGGTGTGACTAGTAAAGCTGGCTCATCAAGGTTAGAAACATAAGAGTCCTTACTCTCAATGTTCTCTAACACCTCATCAAAAAGAGGATTTACGTCACTAGAGATGTATTCGTCATTGAATTCAAAAAGAGGGTTCGAGTAAATTTTAACATTATCTTCCAGAACGTCCTCATCGGATAGCGACTCGTCATCACTAGAGGTAAAATCATCATTTGAATCGAAAAGAGGGTTAGAGAAAGTCACAGATTTTTCCTCAGAAACGTTAATGAGAGAGAAATCATTACACGAAGGTAAATCACACTCACTATCATTGCCGGATGTATACTCGGACTCACTTAGGATTGGAACAAGGTTCTCAACACTTGACTTTATGAATTCGTCCGATTCCTTTTCAGTAATAGTGCTAAGATCCTCATCCCCCATGATGAGAGAGTCCTCGGGCTCCATAGTCGGTAAGACGGTAGTGATTGCAATAGACGAAGGAATTTGAGAAATAATTTCATTCAAAGGAATAGTACTCTCCTCGTCATCATCATCATAATCGTAAATAATATTGAAACGTCATGAAGGTTCGGGAGTATGAGTACTAACATTAGTTGTCTGCTCTCGTTGAAGAAGCTCTTTCTTTTTATTAATTTCAATACTCATTCCATTGAATTTTCCCTTAAGCTCATCAATCGTAATTTCACATTCCCTTTTATAATGAATATCTATTCTCTCATTACGATAATCTTTGATCTGAATTTGATTACTTATACTTTGCATTTCATCTAAATAATGCTGCTTCAGATCCTCCATATCTTGGATACTCATTTCTTAAGGAGGTGATTGATCGATATTAGCCGCTTGTTTTTGTTGAATTACCATTTCACAAAATGATTTCACCATGTTGAGAAGTTCATTTTGTAACTCTTCTAATTTATCCCATCTATCGTGCACTTTACTTATCCTTTGCTGATTAAGGTCTTCTTGATGATCGATGGAATACTGCGGGGGTTGGTCAAAACCGGAATAGTTAGAATTATGCTCAAAGTAGTTTTGATTCATCGGTTGACATTGAAAACTTTCATGAGGACCTCCACAGTTTTCACAGCAAAGATATTGTTGTGGAAAACTTGGTGAATTTTGTGGATAATAATTATCACTAAAGTTTTGATTGTAACTTGGTTCCTGCTCATAGACAAGCGGGAACCGTGGTGGACAATCATAACCGTAGTGAGAATCGTTCCCACATAACTCGTACAAGTATGAATCGTACTGGGGTTGTGAAGGGTGGGTGAAAACGTTTGGAAGATCATTAAAAGAGTTTGGATTAGGAACATCAATGGATGAATTTCCATCTTTTGAAGCGCAAAACAAACAAAATCCTTCTCTAAGTTTATGTTCACACCACTTGCAAGTACACCGTTGACAACGTTCACCTTTTTCTAACGGATCTTTACAATGAAAACAATAAAATTGGTCGAGCGAAGATGTTTGGGGTTGTGGAGGTGGGTAGGAAAAATCAGGTGTTTGATTATAAGAATTTGGATTAGAGTCATAGACGGGCTCATCTCCGAAACTCACATTGGTATAGTGCCGACGATTTCCACCCTTTAAACGGTCCTCCACACCACGAGCATCTTGAAATCCAAGACATTTTGAAGAATTATCAGATAAGAATGTAAAGAGAATAAGAATTAAACGAATAAGAGGATAGAGAAGAATATTTATAGATTTTCCAAATAATACATAAGGAAAAGAAATAATAAAAATAAGAAAGGAAAATATTTTTGGTAACCGAAAGTCAAAAGTGCACGGTAGCTCTCTAGAAAACACACAAAGAAGCGGAGGAGCGGGTAAGCGCGAAGCTTTTAAAAACCTTCTCCTTTCGGGTCGAAGTTCGTAGGATCGACCCTCCTTATACCTCTCTTATAGTTTGTTAACTAAAGATGAGCCGATACGACAATTTAACAAACGGGTATTTTTAATATTAAAATAAAAGAAAATAAGAATAGAAATGTAAAATATTTTTGTATTTTTATAAAAATACAAAACGAAAACTTTCACGGGGAAAGGATCTTCAAGGCTCGAACACGAATAATCTCGTAAAAATCGCTACACCTCTCTTCGGCAGCGGCGCCATTTTGATGTTCGTTCAAAAACCCCTGTTAATATAATATAATATATATATATATATATAAAATGAAATTCATATACATAAGCAAAGTATCATACAAATTATTCTTAGGAAAAAATAATAAGTAATCAACATGAGTATCGTTCTTCTCGGTGAGAGGTGAATGGAAATTCACGTTAATGTCGGGAATAATTAAAGATTTGGTTTTGGATTCTAAATCTAAAAATGCAAAGGCAAAGCACACAAAAGCACGCTAATCTAAGAAATTAAGGCAACTTAAAAATCAAACGACATTTAAAGCAGTTAAAAACTTATTAATAACTAAAATAAACTAACTTAATTAACTAAAATTGACAAATTAAAACTTTAAAAACTCAAAATGCAAATTTATAAAACCTAAATGTATTAAAATAATTTTTGAAAAAGAAATTATATTTTTTTGATTTTTTTTTTGATTTTTTATGAATTAAAACAGATTTAATCTAAATAAAATATTAAAAATAGTAAACTAATTATTAAAAATCTAGAAAATTTATGAAAAATACTTTGACTTATTTAAAACCTATGAAAAATGAAAACTGGTCATTTGGCTGAAAGAATAAGCAGATAAAAAGCAAATAAGCACGAATAAGCTTAAAACTAAAAATGTATAACAATTAAATGTTGCATTGGTATGACAGAAAAGACCCAAGAGCACAGATGGTTAAGGTGTTGGTGTTGTGAAGGTGAGGTCGTAGGTTTAAGTCCTGGCCTGCACTTTTTGTAAAATATTTTTTTTATATTTTCTTTTTGAAAAAGCTCAAGATAAGACAAAAAAATAAGCTACTTTATTAAAGGGACTTAATGCTAAAACTTATTAATAAGCTTAGAAAAAGCTAACAACAAGTGACAGATTGGTTTTTTAAGCTATTAGGCAAAACAAGGAAAAACAAGCTAAAACCATTTGGACTTTAGGACTCAATAAGCAACAAAAAACCTAATAAGCTAAAAACAGACCAAGACCTAAACCTAATAAGCAATAATAACTAGAAATTAAGCAACCAAAATAAGCTAAAATCAGTAAAAGCCTTTAAGACAGCAGACTCAAAAAATAGTTTCTAAGGATTTAAGACCATCTTTTTAAGCTAGATTTAAGACAAATTAAGTACTGGACATAAGCTAAAAGCTCAAAACAGATTGAAAATGATAACCAAAGAACACAAATAAGCTGGAAATAAGCAGGCAGGAAAAAGAAAGAAGCTAGAAAAGACTAAATGAAAGTGACAGTTTGCATATTAAGACCAAATGACATTTTAGCTAGAACTGTTAGACTTTTTAAGCTACCAATAAGACCAATAAGCTAATTTGCAATCTAAAGAGCTAAAACAGATTTAGTCTAAGACCCAATAAGCCTTAATTGTTAGGTTTCTCGATTCACGATCTCGGGAGGTCGGGGATGATGGAAATAAATGAACGTCATTTTAGAGAGAGAAAGTAGTTATTATTGAATGATTAGTGAAAATTACAATTATGAGGTTCACCCCTCTAAGGAGGATTAGAGGGGGTATTTATAGTCTAAACACAAGCCATCTTTGGGCTAATTACACTTCTAGTCCTTAAGCTTAAGACTATTTAGAAACTAATGTAATTTCCATATAGACACCATATTTTTAATCCTAACAATCTTCCCTCTATATGGTGGCATATAGAATTACTTACAATGTATCCTACAAGTACAAATATAAATGCAGACGATACAATGTAATTTGTATAAACTGAGTTAGCTTCCCCCAGTTCATACTGCATGTCTTCAATCAGCTTTCTTTATCTACTTCTTTTTGTCGAAGTTTCAGAATCAGCTTCCCCCCAAACCAGCATCCGTATTGTAAGCAGATTCTAAAACTGTGATGTAGCTTCATAGAAGAAGAAGTAGAAGTAGAAGTAGAAGTAGAAGTAGAAGTAGAAGTAGAATCAGAGAAGTAGAAGAAGCAGAAGAAGAAGCCAACCACATCAAACTGAACTGCTTCTGTTCTGATGAATATCCGTTCAGGGGAACATGCAAGGAATCAACAACATCTTCTCACGTATGCACATACTTCACACACTAACCATCCAGAGGTTGAAAGCATACAATCCATCTCCATAAGATAGAAGCAGACTTGAAGATAAGAAAGAAAGAAATGAAGGTGAGAAAAGTACACATTTCTTCCCCCTGATTAATGCAATCTATCGAATACTTCCTTTTCTTCCCCCTGATTGCATTCGATGACCATCGAAAAAATCATAATCTGAGTACGCCCGTATATTCGATAGAACAACCATGTGTGAAGTAGAATAAAGTCGGTTAAGCATAAGAATCAACTGCCGATAAAGAACCTCTATTTGTCTCATCTCTGACTAATTCAATTCCAACCTCGCATTCTGTCGGCTATTTGTAATGACCACTGATGGAGAAAACTCAATATGACAAACTTGATACTGAAGTAACATCCCCCAAAGTTATGACTTAAGCTTGTACTATCCGGAAGAATCTCTTGAACTATCCTCAACTACGTGAGTCACTGAGAACTACAACGTAACTCCTTAAAGTGATAGCTACTTTATGGATAAAAGAGAGAAAGAATCACAAAAGTAACCAGATATTCAAGTCTTCATGACAATCCTTATATGCTCGAACAAGTCATCTTCGTTGCAGAGCTAGAAAGGCCAGAAGATGAAATAAGTACACTTCCCCATGACATATTACTTCAATCCCAAATAAGTAACAATGAATCAACCCCGTAGCCATTTCTTGTGATTAAATCCTGAGAATAGCATTTTGAACGCTTTTCGTGAATCTTTGAAACGGATCGTTTTAAGTAATAAGTGATGTTTTTGTGTCCGAAAAATTAACAAAAATTCGGCCCTTTAACAATTTAAGTTCAAAATTCGGATATAACTTTCATCTACTTTTCGGTAACAGCCCAAGTAAGATAATTTCACAACCCATTATCTAAATTTTGGTTAAACAACCTTCAGCCCATGGTCAACCCATCCCATTTTCGGATTAGTCCAATAACAATACCCGACCCATTTTCAAATTCGGTATCTGCTGACCTAATCGACTTCTATTTACGATATACACATATAACCTAACCCTAAACTCAGTATTATAACATCTCACATAAGCACACACAAACCCTAAGTTTAACTCATCCGCCCCCATCTACTCTTTCACACATTCTCAGCCGTTTCTCTCCATATCACAAAAGATAAACATCTCATCTAGCCTTATCTCATTCCAACATACAATCTCTCATTCAAACTAAACATATACCATGAACAAACAAACAAGCTACGACCTATTTTTGCTTCTATTTTGCATCAAGATCTTACGACAAGGTCTACGGTAGGTTTTGCATCCCTTGTCTTGCATTTTTGTTCAACGAAACAAAGAAAAGAGAGTAACAATATTGTTATATCTCTTTCTTTAATTTCGGATATTGAAGAGATGAGTTTAACATTCTCACAAATCGATTATGTAAATCTTTTCGTGTTTTGGATCTGAAAAAAAAAGATCACGACATATTTATTCAACACGAAAAAGAATCTGAGATCGTCTTGTTTTATTTTTTGGTTTTGAGTCTTGTGGTGGTGATGTGGATATGAGATTTGTAGTTGAGATGAAGGATGGGTATAGGTTTAGAATAGTGGATTTGTTGATTATTTAGTGATGTTGCGGTTGTGGATATGTTTATTGCTCCGTCATTCAGTCTGTTTTCTTTGTCAATAAGACTGTGGACTCAGTGTCGTAAATTCGGAATCACATCGAAATTGAAATTTCGATATTTACTGTCGACATTTCATTCTTGATACAGCTCTGTAGTGTAGACAAGTTATTTATAGCAGTGTGTTTTTGTTGTAAACTTGATACAGATTTGTTCTTTTTCTCCCTGTCAATCTCGATAAAAACAATTTCGGAACCCATTTTCGGAATAAACAGTTAGAGTACAGAGTTTGACCAAAGCTTCCGAGTTTGACTTCCGAATTTGTAGTTTGACCAGATCTAATAAACTTTGACCAGTCAACTGTCGAGTTTGACTACTGAATATGATATTACTTTTGAGTTTGATGTTAAACAGTTCCAAATTTGTTAAATCAGCAGATTTAGCACATTTTATAACCGAATCTGACCGAGTTTGTTCTTACGATAAAACCGTAAGCAGCCAAACTCGATCATATCAAACATACTCGAAAAAGTAAAATAATCTGCTGAAATAAGCTAATCAATAAGCTGTAAAACTGCTAAACATCGAAATAAGCTCGAATAAGCTGAAACCACAACTGATATGCTGAAAAAAAACCATATGAACTGAATTTGGACTGAAATAGGCTCAAATAAGCTGCTGGACTGATAATCCAAACTGAATAAGCAAAAATAAGCTAGAATAAGCTGAACCGAATAAGTTTTAAACATCACAAATCGCTCCTGCAGCTCTGATACCACTTGTTAGGTTTCTCGATTCACGATTTCGAGAGGTCGGGGATGATGGAAATAAATGAAAGCCATTTTAGAAAGAGAAAGTAGTTATTATTGAATGATTAGTGAAAATTACAATTATGAGGTTCACCTCTTTAAGGAAGATTAGAGGGGTATTTATAGTCTAAACACAAGCCATCTTTGTGCTAATTACACTTCTAGTCCTTGTGTTTAAGACTATTTAGAAACTAATGTAATTTCCATATAGACACCATATTTTTAATCCTAACACTAATGACCAGAAATAAGCTAATATTCCTAAGGAAATAAGCTAGAATAAAAATGACAGAAATACTACTACTTGTTTTTGGGTTTTTTTGAGTGAAAATGACTTTTTGCAACTAAGGTTTAAAGAACAAAATCTAATCTAGACAAACTTTAAACTGTAAACAGATTAAGATCAAACATCATTAAGCTAGGATCAATCAGAATTAACCATCATTAAACTAGAAACTGGATTTTGAACACAAAATCCATACATTAAGCATCCTTTTCATAAATCCAAAAAAATAAGCAGATTTGAAAAACCTTTTAACTAACAGATTTGACATCTTGATAAAACTAACTTCAAAACTCATTTTAAACTTATAAAAACTAGAATTTAAACTTAATTAGAGCTTATGAAAGTTGGCTTGATAAACTAGAACAAGCAAGCAGTATTAACTTATGTTAATACTGCTTGTTCCAAACACCCCTTTAAAAACTGAAAATCACACTTTAAGGCTCAAACAGATCTTATGAGTTATTAATAAGCAAAAACAGATGATTAACTAAGCACATTTAAAGACTATTAAGCAAAAAACAAGGAAAATAAGCACTCAATGATAAGCTAAACTAAAAAAGCTAATTTGACTTAAAATAGACAGATTACTTAAAAACTTAATTCAAACAATTCTAAACTATTAACTGAATTTAATAAGCTAAAGCAAGACTTAATTAACAGAAATAAGCAGAAATAAGCAGAGAATAAGCAAATTGATAAGAAATTAAGCAAGAAAGTGAAATCAAACAAGGATAAAAAATGCTCAAAGGAGCTTATCTATAAGCTCCAGCTTATTAAAAACAAGCTGGTAAAGTCTAATAAGCCCATCCCTTTCTGGCTTATCATCCAATTCATAGATTACTCAGTTGGATTGAGGTGATTTGAGACAAACAGCTTATTCAGTTAAGCTTAAAGGAAGCTTAACTGAATAAGTAATAACTTGAGAGCTTATTGAGTTTATTAAGTAGCATTTAAACACATTTTTAACCAAATTGCATAAAAGTAAAAGCTTAAATTTAACATGAATATAGAAGAAACTGAATTTTATTAATACTTAAAAGAGATTACAAGCTTAGAAAACAAAATTACATGAATAAAAAGTAAAATAAGCTGGAAAATAAGCTATAAGCTAGACTACTCCTACTCCTACTCTAGATGCCTTTCTCTATGTGATCTCCTCTTCTATTTATAATGATGTGAGGAAGATTCTAGGCCTTCAAGAGCGTCTTCAACACCAAATCTGAGCCCTTGATTCATAATCCACCCGTATGAGCCCTTGGATTGTATACACGTTCGATCCACCAATCAACACTTGTAGAATTGCCAGCGTGGCTAAGTGATTGTCAGGCGTGTCAGAATGTCTTCTAGAAGCAAAGGGTGTGCGAGTGTGTAGAGTTTACCTTGGTAATTAGTTGCAGGGTAAGAACGAGAATGAGAGGGAAATGGGAGAGATAAACAGTGATTTTTTTGTTGACCCGTGTTTATAAGTGGGCTTTGACTTGGGCTTGGATATGGACTAATGGATTTGGACTTAAGATATGTTATAAAGGCTTAGGCTTTTATGTTTAATAGTACAACTCTTAATGGGCTGACCCGGCCCATTAAAATGGGTACGGTTTGGACCATTAAGGATGTATACGCCTTCGGCTTTGTTTTTCCGCGCTCTTTCCATTCCTGTGCTCGGTTTTGTCTACTTTGCCTTTGTTTTTGTCCTATTTATTGAATATCCGTACCTGCAAGATAGAATTTACAATACAAACGAATACAATGTATTTTTATATCGTTTTCGTTCATTATTGGTCTTTTTAGCTCGTTTTATTAGGTAAAAGGTATGTGTATTTAAGCACATACCACTACCAAATCTCATAGTCATAGAACACGGCTATAGCTAAAAGAATCCTTATAGCTCATATGTCTGTAACAGGAGAGAAGGTTTCCCCATAATCTATGTCGTAGGTTTGGGTAAAGCCTTTTGCTATCATTCTTCACGGTCTTCTACCTGATGTGTATGCACTTGTTAATCATTAAGAGGCAGCTAAGGATATTTGGGATAGAGTCAAGCTACTAATGAAAGGCACTGAATTATCATACCAAGAACGTAAATGCAGATTGTACAACTTGTTTGATAAGTTTGCTTTCGTTCAGGGTGAAACATTATATGAGTATTTATGGAGATTCTCTCAGCTAATCAATGACATGCATACTATTGGGATGACTATGAAACAAGTGCAAGTCAATACAAAGTTTCTGAATGCTCTTCCACCGGAATAGAGCAAGTTTGTCACTGATGTGAAGTTAGCAAAGAGTTTGTATACCACCAGCTATGATCAGTTGTATGCATACCTCAGTCAACATGAACGACATGCTAATAAAGAACGTATCATGCATGAAAGATATCTAGATCCTCTAGCATTGGTTGCTAACTCTCAAACTCTTTACAATCCCTCTTAGTCTCTACAATATTCAGGTTCTTTAATGTATCTACCCCGTTAACAATTCACACTAGTTTATGCAGCACCTACTCATCATCAACACCATCATACTCCAGTTAATTCACAACAACCATAATGGTTGGTAAAAATTATGATTAATAAGTTAAAAAAAGCGTTTATAATTTCCGTTTTAGTAATACTAGCATAAACTTTTTGCGTTTTAAGCCCGAATTCACGCGTTACATATGCCATCTATTCGTATATAGGAAACGGGTGTTTCAAAATTTGACAATGTCCGATATTTTGACCCTCTGGTGAACAGTAACTTTACTGTTCAATGTAATCAGAACGTGTGCTTATATAAAATTCGAATTTGTTTGTGCGTAAAACCCGTAAATGTCGTAGATTATTCGTTATGGCTCCGTTTTAATGATTCTTTCCGAGGACGTATCCTTTTGAAAGTTTCTATAATTTTATGAGGTTTACAAAAATAAAACTTTCTGTCAATAATAAAACTTTTATAAAAGTATTATTTGTCGTAAACTCGCGAAATTCATAACTCGTTTCGTTATTAAGAGGAAGAAAATACGATTCTTATCATTTTGGAATCCTAAAAATATGTATAATTTGTTAAAAATATCAAACTTTCTGTTGAATTATTTTTATAAAAAAGTTTTTCATAAACGGTCCTGTTTAATTAGCTTATAACTCGATATAACGTAACCTTTTCGTTATTAATAATCCGTTTAATAAGTTTCTTACTTTTTCGGAATCGTCGTGAAATGTATTATTTTATAAAAACATAAAATCCTTTGTTTAGAATTCGAAAACCTACTGACCCTATATGATCTTTTATATAACTTATTTATATAATATGTTTTATATATACTTTTCAAACACTCACAATTTATCAGAGAACAAGTCCTTTTATACATAAAAGTTAAAAAACATATGTTATAAACTTTAATAATTGTCCATAAGTTCTTATTTGTCCAGATCATCAAGATCACGAAGTTATTAACTTTACATGAAATCATAAACTTTCTAAATTAACTTTTAATTACAAGTTTATATATGAACTTTTTATGCTTAAACCGAGATTGTACAAGACTTATATATCCTTTATTTCATGATATTACCAACATCATAATATGTGAGAAAGTGTACAAAATCATAATCACAAGAAAAATTATATTTTTCATGTTCAAGAGTATTCCTAATGGTGATTTCACAAATGTAACACATTATATACATAAAACTCATAAAATGAAGCATAAAAGGTTTAAAATCAATCCTTATGATGAGGGTGACGAGAGAAATTGACTGCTAAAACCCGTGTTTAGCCTTAAAACAAAAGCTTGCACTTAAGAAACCCTAGCTTTCTCAAGAAAACCCTAATCTTGCTTTTCTTGATTAATACTTGGAAAAGCTTAGCCAATGCTTAGGATCACCTTAGAATAACTTAGAATGGATGTGTATAGGTGTGTATGGGTTGTATAAAAATTGCTATGGATTTGATAGAGTGTGTGCTTGGTGCCGTAGCATATAGAGAGGGAAAAGGAGGTTATGTTTGATTTTCTAGTTAAGTGTTTATGTATATGAGCTATATCTCTTATGTATACATGTATATAAAGAGTAAATCTAGTCAAAGGACAAGGTATGGTGCAAGAGATGGTCTTTGGTCTTAGGGATGGCCATAGTTATGGTCATTAGTCAAAGTAAGCTAGGTATGGTGTGCATTAAAGAAGTATGGTGTCTCTTTGACCAAAGTGAAGAGTTTTGACATATTACTTGTACACTTGGCAAGAATTTCGGCAATACATGAGAGTATAGATGATATATCTTGCAACTATATGTAATTGGGTAAAAAGTGGTATTTGTTGAAGCGTAGAAAAGTTTTGGTGGTTCCGGGCATGCCGAAATGTAATTTATCGCGAAATGTAAACACTTTACGTATCCGATAAAAATAGAATGAACAAAGTTAAAAATATATAACTCAAAAAAAATATATAACCTTGCTTAAAAGTAAACATTTAATTGTTTTATTTGCCCGATCACATTGAACGCTAAGTTTTTAGCTTACGCTATTTAAACTTAATACATCGAAATAACAAGCAAAACGGCCTACAACCCAAAAGAGTAAATAAGCATATTTATCGCCGTCGACAAAGACTTGAAAACACAGGGGTTAAAAGGTGTCAGGTAAGAACGAGAATGGGAGGGAATGGGCGATGATAAACAGTGATTTTATTTATTGGAACCCCCGTTTTTTGGATTTTTATATCATTGACCCGTGTTTATAAGTGGGCTTTGACTTGGGCTTGGATATGGACTAATGGATTTGGACTTAAGATATGTTATAAAGGCTTAGGCTTTTAGGTTTAATAGTACAACTCTTAATGGGCTGACCCGACCTATTAAAATGGGTACGATTTGGACCATTAAGGATGTATACGCCTTCAGCTTTGTTTTTCCGCGCTCTTTCCATTCCTGTGCTCGGTTTTGTCTGCTTTGCCTTTGTTTTTGTCCTATTTATTGAATATTCGTACCTGCAAGACAGAATTTACAATACAAACGAATACAATGTATTTTTATGTCGTTTTCGTTCATTATTGGTCTTTTTAGCTCGTTTTATTAGGTAAAAGGTATGTGTATTTAAGCACATACCACTACCAAATCTCATAGTCATAGAACACGGCTATAGCTAAAAGAATCCTTATAGCTCTTATGTCTATAACAGGAGAGAAGGTTTCCCCATAATCTATGTCGTAGGTTTGGGTAAAGCCTTTTGTGTCTATCATTCTTCCGGTGTTCATACCTATTTAGTATGCACTGTTAATCATTAAGATGTAGGCTAAGGATTATTTGGGTAATAAGTGCGAAAACTACTAATGAAAGGCACTGAATTATCATACCAAGAACGTGAATGCAGATTGTACAACTTGTTTGATAAGTTTGCTTTCGTTCAGGGTGAAATATTGTATGAGTACTTCTGAAGATTCTCTTAGATGATCAATGACATGCATACTATTGGGATGACTATGAAAACAGAGCAGTCAATACAAAGTTTTCAGTGAAATGCTCTTGTATCCACCCGAATGGAGCAATTTGTCACTGATGTGGAATATTAGCAAGAGTTTGAATACCACCAGCTATGATCAGTTGTATGCATACCTCAGTCAACATGAACAACATGCTAATGAAGAACGTATCATGCGTGAAAGATATCCAGATCCTCTAGCATTGGTTGCTAACTCTCATACTCTTTACAATCCCTCTCAGTCTCCACAACATTCAGGTTCTTTAATGTATCCACCCCTTAACAATTCACACCAGTTTATGCAGCACCTACTTATCATCAACACCATCATACTCCAGTCAATTCACAACAACAATCAGTTTCTCCATAACCATTCATATCTCCGCCGATGACACAACAATCTCAAGATGAATTTCCTCAATTGGACTCTGATCTCATTGTTCCTATATTTCAACAAGGAGATGATCCGATTGGATGCATTAACAAAGAAATGGCATTCCTACCTGCTATGGCATCAAGGTTTCCACCTTCAAACAATCAACTCAGAACGTCTTCCAATCCCAGAAATTAGGCTACCATTCAAGATAGAAGAGTCACAGTTCAACAAATTCAATCAAGCAAACTCAGAGTTTTGCTGGTTCAAGAAACAGAGGAATTGCTACAACTTTAAGGGGAACTTATGCAGCTAGTCAACCAAAGGTTGTAAAGTGTTATAATTGTCAAGGAGAAGGGCATATGGCACGATAGTGTACTCAGCCAAAAAGGCCAAGGAATGCTGCATGGTTTAAGGAGAAATTGATGTTAGCCGAAGCTCATGAAGCGGGTCAGATATTAGATGAAGAGCAACTTGCATTTCTAGCAGACCCTAGAATATCAGAAGCTTCAGTTGCTCAGCAGACATTCCCTCAGAATTCAGCTTTCCAGACTGAAGACTTGGGTGCTTATGACTCGGATTGTGATGACTTATCCTTCGCTAAAGCGGTTCTAATGGAAAATATTTCAAGCTGTAATCCAGATGTTCTCTCTGAGGTACCATATTCTGATTCTTATTCGAATGATATGATTAATCATGATGTACAAGAGATGTAATAATATGAACAAACACATATTGACGATTTTCAAGATAATGAGATACATAGTGATAGTAATATCATTCCGTATTCTCAATATCTGCAAGAGTCACAAGATGCAGTTATTCAGGATACTAATTTTTCTGCACCTAATGATTTATTGGTTTTATCTTTGGTTGAACAAATGACTGATCATGTAGCTAATTGATTGATAGTTTTTTATACACTATATTATATTAATACACAAAAGTATAGAGAATAATTCCCAAAGTAGCCCTCTAGAAAAATTCTTTTACAAATATATAATAATAATAATATACATATGATTACCGGGAAGTATGCTTTCCCGGGTCGTTTCCCCAACGACTTGTGAAATTAAAACCACGCTTTAGCTTGGGTTATGATTTGAATGAGAGAAAAGAGATTTTTGTTTATCTATAACTACTAATTAAAAGCAACAATTAAAATAAGAACACAAAAGCAATTAAACACTTAAAACAATGAACGAGAAACAAATAAAACGCGACAAATAAACAAGTACACTAAAATTAACTCCTAAAAATGCAAACTAAATTTCTAAACCTAAAATAAAACTAAATAAAAATTTTAAGAAAAAGAAAAATATTTTTTTGATTATTTTTGAATTTATTATGAATTAAAAACTATTTCAATCTAATTAAATCCTAAAAAATAACAAATTAAGTCCTAAAAATTAAGAAAAAGGATTTTTAAACTTAGAAAAGTCTAAAATAACATAAAAACTCAGAAAACTATTTTTAAAATTAAAATCCTATTTTTAAAATGAAAAATAAAAGCTTGAAAATGAAAATTAAAATCTAAAAGGTGTAAAAATGATTTTTCTGAATATAAACCTAAAAGTAATTTTTCTAAAGAGTTAATTGCATAAATGGTCCCTGTGGTCTGTCGGGTTTAACGAAAATGGTCCCTAAACTTTTTTTTCCCGGATCCTCTCCCTATGGTTTTGACTTGTATCGGGTTTGGTCCATTGACCATTTTTCTGTTAGTTTGACCGTTAAGTTTGTCATGTGGCGTGCACATGGAGGGGTAATTTTGTCTTTTCGCATATAAAAAAACCCTCTTTATAAACAAGTTATGCCTA